>VZRV01008099.1:616959-846216 GCA_013398115.1 Falcunculus frontatus
CCCCCCCCCCCATCTTCCATGGTATTTCTAACCATACAAATTGACTTTCTAGTCCTATTTTTTTCCCCTGTGCATAATTGTATTTCACTTACAGTAATGTAGATGCTCTGTATGAGAAGAGTCACAGAGGGTGTGTTTGTGTAGCATGTCTGGTCCACACTAGCCACCCACTGCATTTCCAGTTTGGTCTATGAGACTCACCGAGTGGAACGAAGGCAGTTCAAAGAGAAGCCTGAGCTTGAACAATTCTCGAGGAGATGCGGGTGCTAAGATATGTTTGCACAGCCTTCATGCATGTATCAAAGTCTCTATGGCATGGCTGGTGTTACATAGCTTCTCTCCCACCAGTGAGCTGCAGTCATTCCACTCTTGTGGCACAGAGCAGGGACCTGAAACTTTCCTCATGTGGGTTAGGTGTGACTTTAGGCTCAAAGGGGATTTCAGGCTACAAGCAAGGCTGTGACATAGCCTGGGCTTGAGGCATTAATAATGTGGATGGTCAGTGAGACAGAGCATAAAAGCAACTTCAATTAACTTTGTAAAGTAAGTTGCAGCTCTGTCATCAGAGGGTTGAATTCTCTTATGTGTAATTCATTGAAATTGATGTTAAATGTGCAAGCGGAGACGACAGCTGGGTGTTCCAGCAGAACAAATGAAAGGTTTCTTGGAATTCAGGTCTGCTTTAGCAGCTTTGGATGCTAAAAACAACATCTAATGACACTAATATTTAAATAGTCAGGCCTTTGAATAGTCATGGAAATATTTCCACCCATCCTCTTGGTGATGTATAGTAGCATGCTGCTTTGCTTTCTTATTCAGCAGTCATCCTTAAAACACTTCCACAACCCCTTCATCACGTCTCCTTTATTTCCATTACTTTTCTCCTTCACCTGACTTACACTCTCCTATCTGTACCTTTTGAAACAAGCTCATACTTTTCTTGATCACAAAAAATTATCTCTTCCGCCCTTTTCAATGTGCTGGGCAATTACCTGCAAGATCATTTCATGAATGAAAGGAAGGAATGCTGAATGTTACCTCCTCATTGCACAAGACCTTCAGAATGGATGCAAAATTGTGCAGAATGGAAAAAGCACAGTTTTAGGTGCCCTAGGGTGTCTGAGGCACAGACATAAAGATGGCAAATCCGACCTGGAATGATCCACACCTTTGGGGACTGTGGTAAATTAATTTTGGCATCTAACATTCATTTAGGCAGCTGAGTCCAAATAATTGTATTATAAATGATGTCTCAGCTTTTTATTGCAGCAATGTTGTTAACTTCATCTAGCCAAATTATTAAAAAATGGATTTATTCCTTCAGAAAAAAAAAGTATTTTTTAAAAATGCATTTGAATTTTGGTGTAGACTCTCATCATAAATTTTGGTGCTTTATAGTCTGTCTTTGTTCATTGTTCTAAAAATTGAACTCTATTTAACTCTGTATTCTTTCTCCTGGGAACTACCTGTATTTCTGTGTTACATTTCTACTTAAGTATAATTTAGTCGTTGTCTCTGTGTCAATGCAGTAAGGCACTTCATCTGACTTTTCACCATAAAACAACAGACTATGTTGGGATTTTCTGCAAAATGATTTTATGGTCCTCAGTCCACAGATACAGCATCCTCTTTTTTTTTAATCTTAGTAGGAAAATTGATGAAGTGAAACTAATTGTACTTCTTGGTGACACAAGTATAGGGTTCAGGAGGACAAACCTTAGAGGTCTTTGGCCAGTGTGCAGAATTTGCATAACAGGTTTATTGTTACAACAGAACTATGAGCACAGAAATAAAAGGAAGTTATGCTTTTCATTTGGTTCCTTTGGCATCTACATGTTGAAGATAAAAGAATTTTAAAATAGGAAGTATATCTTTCATATGAATAAGAAATATGACCGATAGCATTTTGCTGCCACATTCCTGTAGTGGTGCACTTCAGAATGGCGTGTGTTACCAGTGTGCCTTGGAAGAGAGAACCACCCTTTGCAAGAACAGCACTGAATGCAGGCTTAACTCAAAGCAAGACAGAGAGCATATGCTTATGATTGATTTAAATAGGAATGCTTTCCAAAACAAAATTATATGCTAGATGGCCAACACTTGCGAAGTTGTAATTTTATATTTAAAGTAAATGTAATAATACTGGCAGCCTTGAGGTTGCTGGATTGCAGTAGTGACTGGTATTTATATCTGGTTCATTAGCAAGCCAGTGAAAAGTTTCATGTGACAAAAATCCATTTGGATAACGAGCCACCTTTTAATTAGGCTCTGAACTTTCAGAAGAATACAGCTTATTTTTTTCCTCAGTAGTGTAATATAACTGCATAAAACACTTGCAAAAGTGAATTGTATGATAGAAATATTTTCTAGTGGATTAAGCAGACCACTTGTTAGATACTTAGACATCTAAGGCTTTGTTTTGCCAGACCAAACTGAGGCAAATAAAAAGGGCTAGGTTACATAATGAAGAGTGTTTTCTTTTGTTTTGTGATAGAACACTTTGAGTTCAAGAAAGCCTTGATAAAGCGGAGATGTTTGTGGCTTCTTCTAGTGGTTTATACAGTTATTTGGACATGCAAGTGTTACTGAACATGCATGTAGTATCTTGCAGATCTTATGCAATCAGCCATAAACTGAAAAAATGTCTTTCCCAAAAAAGTACTTTAAAGAGAATAAAAAGCTGTCTCCAAATTTGACTAGTTTTAACATGTAGATGTGTCAGAGTTGAGACTGTGAAATGTTGCTTGTCATTTTGGCAGATACTTGTTAAAATATGAATAAATACAGACTGTATTTAAAAGAAACGTAGGTGGTAACTAGTAAAGTTCTAGCTCTTTTTTTGCATCATTTCTGCTCTGCAGTTTTAAGATTGCTGTAATTAGCCAGTCCTATACTGAATCACACTGTAAAACAAAGGAAATGAGCGATGTTGAGAGGTAGTTCTAAAGTAGCACATTTCCTCATGACTTCTGAAACCTCCTCCACTGCGCTGTTCGCCTTTAGTTCTCCTCTTTATCCCAACAGTTAACCAAGTCCTAGTTAGCCTTCATCTCTAACTGTAAAATCAATGTTTCTGTGCATGGGGATGTATATCCTGATATCCAGCCTGACCTGTCTGAGGGTCAGGAATACTGCTCTAGCCAAAGAGCCACGCACAAAATCCCCATACAATTTCACTTCATATATAAAATGAAGTTGGCCATTTCCTTCCACCAGTGAGAGCTTTGAATCTTGACAGATAGTCCCATGTAAATGTTTGTTGAAAACTCAATAGCTTTCAAAAGAAGAAATTGGGAATTTTTATAGAAGAATTAACCCCCAGAAACATTATTCCACTTAATGAGATCTAGTGCTCTCAAACTTCAAATATCTGTCAGTTCTTATTCTCTGTCTCAAAAAGTATATGGTAAAACTGGGTCATTTTCTGGAAAGGACAACAGGATATTTTAAAGTACAGAAGAATTGTCTTTAGCCTGGGAGAAAAACCCTAAAGATAACTGACAAGATGTGTGATAGAGATTGTAAAACTGAGTGGCTGAAGAAGTTGCATAGGGCTGCATTTTTCTCTATTTCCTGTTTACCAATTGAAGTGCACCAAAATGTTGACGGTGGAATAAATATGGTGAACATACACCATCTTCTTTAAATGCAGATTTTTCAGCTGGCAACAGTTTTTCACAGTTGAGGAGAAGTCATTCATGGATGCCACTGTAATTTAATCTTGAGTTCACATGCTATTCATATAGAGTACATCTCAATACCTGTCTACGAAAAAACCCAAGATGCCAGGAAGAGCATAAAGAGAAAGTTTGAACCTTAAATTTATTCAAAGAAAGTTAAAATACTTTAAGCAATCTATTACCACTTCCACACCCCCATGTTTTCACAAGTAACAGTTTCTATATAGGTGGCATAATTTATTTTCAGAAGTACTGTTCACCTCTCACTTCTTGTGAAATCTATGAAAGTGACGAATATTTAGCAGCATTGAAAATGGGAAAAACTGTCCAGTGGTTGTGGGCTAAATCTGGCTTAAGATTTCCTAAGTACCAAAGAAAAGGAAATTGGGTTTTTTAAATTAATTAATTAAGAAAAAAACCTGTGGTTTTTTTTTTCTTTTAACTGGTTTCTTGTCCAATGTGTAATACAGTGAGCTTGTGATTAGCTGAGGCAAGTGGAGCTTCGGAAAGCTATAAATAAAATAAAAGAGTGGATAACACAAAAAAATGTAAAGTAGGCCATTCAGTATTGCCATTTAAGTTTAGAGGTGAGAAGAATACAAGGCAATGTCAGTGACACAGCTCAAATTCTTACACGAGTGCTGACTGGAACTGTGAAAAACACATCTCAGTGCTCCATGAATATAGTTATACTTCTTTCCTAAGGTTTTGGATGAATTGAAGCCCATTGTGAGTCATGGTATGCTACAGTAGAGATAATTAAAGCCTATGTAATTGAGAGTTGACTGTGAGTGTATACAAAAATTGTATCCTAATCACAATATTTTTCCTTGGTCATAGGACTTGGACATTTGTGAAAACTCAGAAAATTTGTGGGATTGGTGATCAATTCCCTCTGCTCAGTCATCCAATTTTCTTAAGACTGTAAAAGTCAGTATATGTCTGTCTATGCCATTAAGATTACTTGATAGTGCTTCAAACATCACGATAATATTTCATTAACAGAAGCCTAGCAGGGCTTTGGAGTTTCTGTAAGCTCATGATGCACTAAAGGCATTCAGAGATACTTGCATTAGAAAAATGTCAGCTGAATCCTTTGAAAATTTATGTGATGTTGACCAGCTTAGGTTCATCACGACCCTGCCCATAGTGACATGGGGTGTACAATGCCAGACTTAGCGAGGATGTGAACTAAGGTCATCTCCTTCTGTTTGCTACTGCCCTCATGCTGAGATAATACCACTCTGTATCTCATCATTGCAGAAAGGTCTTCACTGCTTGTTTTCTGTTCCTGTCTTAGTTAAGCAGAAAAAATAGGTATCAGTTGCCACAGGACATGGGAAATAACATAACTGTAGATCTTTGGGACATGAATTATCAAATAATTTTAGGTGTCAGACAGACATATTTCTTTTGTTACTGGATGTAAATATTAATGTGGCTGCTTTTGCAGAATAGGATGGAGATTCCTTAATGACTCAGAACTGTATGATCCTACAGTTGCAAAAAGGCATTTTTAATTGTCCTGGATGCAATTTTTCACTTACTAATTTAGAATCACAGAATTGATTATGTTGAAAAAAACCACTGGGATCATTGAGTCCAACCATTAACCCAGCACTGCCAAGTCCACCACTGAACCATGTCTGTAAGTGCTACAGCTACACATTTTTTAAACCTCTCCATGGATGATGGCTCAACCACTTTCTTGGGCAGCCTGTTCCAATGCTTAACAACCTTTTCAGTGAAGAACTTTTTCCTAATAACCAATCTAAATCTTCCCTGGTGCAACTTGTGGTCATTTCCTCTTGTCCCATTGCTTGTCACTCATGAGAAGAGAACAAGCCCCACCCTGCTAGTACCACCTTTCAGGCTGTTGTAGAGAGCGCTAAGGTCTCCCCTGAGCCTCCTTTTTTCCAGGCTAAACAACCCCCAATTCTCTCAGCTGCTCCTTACAGGAATTGTGCTACAGACCCTTCACCAGCTCTGTTGACCTCCTCTGGACCTGCTCCAGCCCCTCAGTGTCTTTCTTGTAGTGAGTGGCCCAAAACTGCGCACAGGACTTGAGGTGTGGCCTCACCAATGCAGAGTACAAAGGACAGTCACTGTGGCCCTGCTGGCCACACTATTGCTGATACAGGCCAGGATGCCACTGGCCTTCTTGGTGACCTGGGCACACACTGGCTCATGTTCAGCTGCTGACAACCAGCAGTCCAAAATCCTTTTCTGCTGAGCAGCTTTCCAGCCACTCTTCCCCAAGCCTGTAGCACTGTCTGGGGTTGTTGTGACCCAAGTGCAGGACACAGCACTTGGCCTTGTTGAACCTCATACCATTGGTCTCAGCCCAGTGATCCAGCCTGTCCAAATCCCTCTGCAGAGCCCTGTTACCCTTCAGCTGCTCAACATTCCTGCCCAACTTAGTGTAGTGTGTAATCTGTCTGAGAGTGCACTTGATCCCCTCATCCAGGTTGTTGATAAATGTGTTAAACAGGACTGACCCCAGTACTGAGCCCTGGAGAACACCACTTGACACCAGCTGGATGTAACTTCCTTCCTGACTGCTGTGGTCCTGGTCATACAGCCTATTATTTACCCAGTGATGAGTGCACTCGTCCAAGCCACAGGCTGCCAGTTTTTCCAGGAGAACGCTGTGGGATACAGTGCCAAGAGCTTTAGTGTAGTCCAGGTTGATTCTGCACGTTCGCAGAATATTACCACTCTCGCTAAAGAAAATGTGTATGTTAAAGCAGTCTGGACAGCATTGGGGATGAGGTTAGAAAAGGAAACTCTAGCTGTCAAATCCTCGCTACATCTCTTAGGTTCTGCTAGATTGGTCTTAAAACAGGTGATCCTTTTGCTGCAAAATCTCATGTATTTTGTTTTTCATGAATATTAAGCAAGGTTGCTGCCCATTTTCCTTGTTTCTGGATTTTCAGTATATTTTGGGCTGTTGTGTGTCTTCCTGTTGGATAAAAGGCAGAAGATTGTCACATGCGATGCAGTGTTATTCCAAGAGGAGGAGAAGGAAGACGACAGGCTATGCAGGCCATGTTCACTCTCCTATTATCACATTTCAGTCTTTCACTGATGAATCACATGCCCCATGGTCTAGTTATAAATAACATGCTCAGCATTAATTAGTTTTGTTCCTGTTGATAATGTCCTTGGTTATCTATACAGGCTGTTCTTTAATTGCTGCTTCTGGTGCTTTTGCACATTTCTATCCATACTTCATTATATCAAATCTTAATATTTGCACTAAAATATGTATATAATGACTTTAATGCAATGTAGAGGTGGCTGGCCTAAGTGACCTCTACAAATAGATTCATAGATGTTAAAGCTTATTTAGGCAACCTTCAAAATTTTGAAGTGTAAGGTAAAAGATGTAGGTTATTTCAAATTAATCTTACTGTCATTCATTTTTTACTTACCTAATGCCCAAACTAAATCTTTTTGGCGGTGACTTTGCTTTTCTCATGGTTAAGAGTGAGAACCAGTGTATAAGGAGAAATATTATAAAAAGCACATGAGAAAAGTAACGTTAACTCCTATGGTCATTAAACAGCTTATTACATTTACTTAAACTGCTGACATTGTAGCCTCTATTACTAGCTTGCTGCCTAAAAGATGTTAGCTTTCAGCTGTGTATCTTTTTGTCTGTTTTCTTCTATATAGTTCTTCATTTTCCTTATTGCACTAGCTATAGATTTCTAATCTTTTCAAAAACTGTTGCTTGCAAGGTCAAATCTTGCTAAACAAAATAAGGAATAAAGAATTTAAACATCAGTCTCCTCCTCCACATTCTTTTACCTAACTGGCTAGTGCCACAGATGAGAGAACTGGTTGTAAGAAGTCACAGTGAATCACTCCCAATTATAGCAATTACAGTCTTAGGAATGCTTCCATTTTTGGTAGTTGTGTTGAGTGTAATCTATAAAAAATATGGTATGTGCTCTGATTGGATAGAAATTACTTCAGGTAATGAAGTTGTAAACAGTTGTAAACTGTTTTTGGAAAATGATCATTATCTATTTTATAGCCCCGCAAGACATTTAGCATATGCCTAATAAGAAAAACATAAGTGAATTGTCAGGTATTTCAAAGTTTTCTGTAGTATTTAATTTTTGTATGTCCACAAATGGCTCACTTGGGATATGTTGTTTAATTAATATATGCTGATTGGATATTTAACTAGATTACTTTGAGTATTACCCCCATCTGGAAGTTACTGTGAGCGCTGAAGTTCTTTGGCATTAAAAATGAGCCGTTCACTAAAAGTTCCTGGCATTGCAGCTCAGAACCTTGGCGTGAACACTGATTGTGGCATTTGACTGTGGACATGTGAAGCTTTTTTGGGAATAGTAAAAGATGAAGAATTTGCACTGAAGTGCCAAGTGCTTCCTGTGTTACATCTTCCTGGGGTTTTTAGTATCTCCAGTTCTTTGTTTATAGTGCCAATTGCGAACACTTTGAGGGCATCTTTCTTGCATCTGAAGGCAAGATTGGGCTGGCAAGTGACAAAGCAGGTCCTGCTTGTTATTTGCTCAGTGTAACTAAACTTGTTAAATTTGAGTATGTGCTAAAGGGGCCAAACTGCTCAGCACCTTGCAGGTCTGTATCCTAATTCAGAAAATACATTCTGTACTTGTTACTAGAGTTCCTGCTCCTCAGGTGTCTCAAGCACATGTTGGATGATACAGCATTTAATCTTGAATATGGTTCTCTCACCTTTCTGCTGATGATCTTGCCTTTTTTTTTGTTTTGGTTTGTTTTTGTTTGTTAGGGTTTTTTTCCCCTAATTTAAATTGTGCTAGTTCTTTTACACTAAGTTAGTGATAATTATTCTTAGTTTTTCTATTAGGGTTTGCTCTCTTAGAGATTGGGATTTTTGTCTAGAATGCACAGATTGAGGTGAAGGAAAAAAAGCAGTATAAAGTATATAAATTAGTGTAAATGTAATCCCTTAAAAAATAAAAAAAATATAAATCACATTCAGTGTCAGCAGACTAAATGAAAAGTTACTTTAATACAAACCATTTAAATTTATATAAGAAATTTATAGGTTTTGATAGATGTTGCTAAGCTTTCCTAGGTTTGTAGTGATTCTGAAGTATTTTTGAGAAGCTTTGAGTTATATCACATGCCTTTGCGGTTGATACACTCTGCATTGAGAAGTTGCACAAAAGTTTTTTACAAGAAAATAAATATTTTGGATTTCCTTCACATCCCTATGTTTGGTGGTTGCTCAGTCGAACTTTCTAGGCCAGAAAGCTTTATCTTCACCATTATTTGCTGTTTTTTCCTTTGATAGAAGTTCATGTCAAGCTATGTACAGTTTATCGCCTCCTGCAGGAACATAGCCTTCTTTAAGTTCACACTTCAGAACAACATACTGATTTTTATTTGCTAGCAATGGAGGGAGGTCTTACTTGTCAATAGATTTCTCTGTTAGTAACTGGATGGATTTGAAGCCACGTAGACATTCTTTCTCCATTATTAGCTGTACTAAGTTGTATTTACTATTTGCTAGGAGAAAGAGGGCACAGACAAGACAATAAATTGTTGATTGTTTTGGATATTGGTACTTCAGGAGCTTCTTGCTTTCTGAGCATTGCAAGGACCTTAACTGCCACTGCAGGCTGTTGCTGCTCCAGGACTCTGCTCCCACACTCACCACTTTGAGAGATTTGATTTAAGAACTGTGCCATTCAGGCATCTTTATTACAGCAATATAGCAAGTAGCAGGCCTAACATTTGCTTTTTAAAATTCACGATTTGTCATCACGCAAAAAGAATTTCTAAATGTACTGCGGAAACAGGCAATCTTCAGCAAGGATTTTGCTAATGTGCTTACAGTAATGAATCTGTTTTATTTACACGGTACAGATTAAATAAAACTATATAAATTAGGGGGAAAGATGACATGTCTTAATTCCTAAAGGCAGCATTTAGTATCATTTTTTAGTGTCTCTAGTCTTGCACTATGAGTTTTCTTCGTGTTAAAAGGATTTATTCATCTATCTAGTGCACAATGTTCACTTTTCTGCACAGACAGCCACGTACTTCTTACATTCTCTCCAATAAAACAGAAAGAACTGTATTGCTGCTAAGATTTCAGTCTTCTCTTGGGTCTCTAACAGAGCAAACAGGTTTCCTCTATTTGCTTCTTTCCCATGAAGGAAATCTGGAAGACTAAAAGGGAAGGAGGAGGCCTTCCTCTAAGTTTTTAAATCCCCTTTCAAATTCTCTTATGTTTCTCCCTATTTATTCATATTTCTTCAACTTCAAAATAGACTTTAACTCCAGAAAATCTAATCTTATTGTCCTCTGTGTCAGCTACATACAGGGGAACACTGAATGCATAACTTATGTGTTTATACAGAATTAATGTCTCTATATACTAACAGATATGAGATACCAGAGATGGCATGTGGATAGGACTGTGCAATGTCATCTAACCACAGAACCTGAAACTGCTGAGACTACTTCCAATGCTGTTTTAATTTGAGATTTAATACATTGGTGTCTGTAATAACAAAAATAAAAGAGACATTTGAAACAGGAGAGATAAGAAAGCTTTTACTGCTTATAAAGGAAAAGGTCAGGCCAGAGGGATGGATCATGAAATTTGAAGTTCCCATTGCAAAACAAAAAATTTAGTAGGATCTGCATATTTTGGATTTCCATGATTTTAAAAAATTAGTTGACTCAGTTTATCTTCACGTTCCACCAATGCTTTCAATAACAATGGTCAAGCCTCATCTATTTGAACAAGGAAGTATGCCAAAGACTCTTTAACATTCTGTGATTTGCTGACTTAAGATCTTGCAAGAGCTAAATCACTACGGTAATAACATTCCCTTAAGTTAGTAATACCATGAATCCTCTAAACGTAGTTCTGATGTTCAGAGTGTTCATTTCTACTGACAAAATGGTGCCTTTAAATAAGAAAATTTTGAGCGAGACCGTTTCAGTTTTGTGGTTCACTTGCTGAAAAAACCTACTTGGTTGTTTATTTTGTTTGTTAGGGGTTTTTTTTCCTAAAATTTAAGACCCCCAAAACTTTAAAGGTCCACAAAACCTGACATTCTGAGACTCATTCCCAAATAGTGTACGAAGATTTAAATTTTATTTACCTTCTTTTCACTCCTTCCAAGAGGCAAGCAGTGAATACAAGTATCTAATTAACACAAGGTTTTCTTTATTCATGCATATGAGTGTTTATAACATTCAATCAGCTAGTCAACAGATTTTACATTAAATAGGAATCAACATACAAAAAGAGTAACCATTATATTTCTATCCTATGTGGTATAATAAAGCAATCTAGAAAGAATGGAGTGTGATTGAAATATTAATATATAGTGGTCAGGAAGCATAGCTAAAAGCAATCAGTTTAAACACTGGCCTCAGAGTTAAGTGTGTTGTGGTTAAGCAAACCATGTACCCAAGGAGATGGCTATCATGACATCCTAATTCCTTGAACTAGCAAAAAAGAAAAACCAAAACTTTAAGAAACTGATTTTTTCCCCCAATTTCTTTCTCCCAGACAGCTAAGAAAGCACAAACAGGTTTTCTACAGAGAGACTACCCATAGAAATTGTTCCATAGAAACTGTAGAACTGTGTATTCTACAATGGTGACTTAACAGAAATGTATTGCGCGGTATCTAATATACCTGTTTGCTAATTTAAGAATTTGTGCTTAAAAGACTTTGTATGACAAGATTGTACAAAAAAAGTCAGATGTAATTACCTTATAATTATGTATGTTCAGCATAGGACTAGAAAGTTTAGGAAATCCTAGATGTACTATTTATTGCCACAGTGTGATGATGTGACCCTGTCTGTACCCCTGAGGTTTGAGTGCCTCCTCTGTCTTACCTGTGACAACATAAAAAAGTTGTTTCCTTACACTCACAAAGTCTTCATGGTAAAAATTGCCAGAGAAGCATTAAGTATTCAGTCTTCCCATATTTGCATTGCTCTGTCTTCCATTCCCTTGGGACAATAGATGGCAGTAGATCTGTATTTGGGCAGTCTTCTTTGTACATACAGTGCACACAGGAGGAACTCCTAAGAAGTATAAACTGTAAAACCTGGAAGACAGTTTGAATAGCGATTGGACTTTCTTGAAAGCCTTCTTTTTTCAGCAGGAAAAGAAAAGATGTGAAATCAGTTAAGTTGGCTAAAGGATAAACATATGCATTTTAAAACTTCCTAAATTTAGCCTATGATTCAATGATATATACATGTGTTTGCATATGCATGCATAAAATATAGATGACCTTTTTTTTTGAACACACAATCAAATTACAGTTGGTTGCCAATTTAAAAAAAAAAAGTTTCCTGGATAAGTGTAAGTAGCAGTAAAATCCATCTGTCAGAGCTGACAGAATGGTGAACTTAAGGGAAAAAAATGACAAAACATTTAAGAATTTGCTTGAAATAGAACACTTAGAGAGATGGTTCATATTCCACTGTCTGCTGGGTTGGATGAGTCCCTTACCATAGAAGTGGTTGTATGCTAATGGTGTGTGCAGGTGAGAACTGGTTCAGGGAGGAATGCAATCATCAGCTACCGGGATAAATGCATAGATAACAGAACATTAAGTAATAATTGCATAGAGGGTTGAGAATAGAGGCTTGGTAACAGACTTGGGAGGAGTCTGCCAACAGCAAAAAATACCATAAATTATTATAATGGTGCATAAAATTAAGTTTGGACAAAAACTGAATCTCTGCAGCTGATGGAGGTATTCATTTTTCTAGAGGCCCAGAAACCATCTTAGCTGGGGCACAGTTAATTATGGGAGATACCAGCTGTTGCAAGAAGGAATTGAGTGTGGTCTCTTCTTACAGCTCTGTATCACTTAATGAGTCAATGGGAATTGTTAGAGTAAGCATATTATGGGTAAAAATCACTGCTGCAAATGAATTTTCTCCTTAGCAGTAGCTGACATAGAACAGACACCTTGAACTACACAGCTAAAAATAATTGATCCGAAATGACTGCAAACTACAAACTGTAATCAAGCTTTGAAGTATTAGAAGTAATGCTGAGCAGGGTGCGCAACCATTACAAGAAAATTACAAAGATAAAATGAATTCCCAAAGAGCATTGAATTAAAAATGGTAGTATTTCCTGGTTTTTACTATGTATATTTGCATTTTAATGCTATTTTAATTTTTTATGAAAGCATATATGGGTTTTACAGGTTATATGACAGGATTCCAATTTTTTTTGTGATAAAAAGTCAGTAGATACCCACAAAAACTGTAGCACTGATCTGTGGCAGAAATCAGGAGAAGCACCAAAACCTGTCACAATAGGTTTGCTAACATGATGCAAATAATGTCCAATTACCTTAAAAATTGTGATTTTTACTGTTTCCTCTCCACTCACTTGGAACTTTCTTTGTATTTTCTACATCATAATCACGTAAAGGGCGGGTGGCTGGAGGTAACTGGGGTAATTGCATGGTGAAACAAAAACATGGTCAAAATTCAACAGATACATTTTATTCAGCTTATTACAAGCATAATATTTGCATTCAGTATTAAAAGCATAATATTTGTATTTCTGATCTTAAAGCTTTCTAAATATGGAAATGACTTAATGAGTGTTTTAGGTGGGGTAAAGTTAATTTACTTCACAGTGGCTAGTACAGGGCTATGTTTTGGATACATGGTTGCTGCATGGTATTTGGTTGCTGGCTGTGGTTAAACCACAACACTTACATAATGGCATAAGGGCTAACCAAAAAAAAAATTATCAAATGTGTAACGATATACAGAAAACCAATGATTCAGAAAGTCAGAAAGCAAGGCTCTCTTTAGATCTGTGATCTAAAAGATAGCAAATCTGGACCTGAGAATGTCTTAAAATGTGCTGTCTTGTGTTTGAATATCATGATACAGTTTAATATTATATGCAGTGCATAATTTCAAAGTGTGTAAAGGTAAATGTAATAGTCTTTTGCAGAAATGCTGTATTTTGATAGGATCTCACTCTGAGATTTCATCTGAGTAAGATGAAAGATGAGTTTATTCACACAATAATGACTTGACTTGTACTTTGGATTATTGGTCGTTTTATCAAGTATTTTACTTTACTATACTTATTGATGCAGTGTGGCACCTAAATTATTTGGAACTGTAAGCTATCAGAAAGTTTGAAAATCAGTGTATGTTTAAGCAAACATTCTTACAGATTCTCATCCTAGTGCCTCTTTTTTTAATGTGGTCTTTTAAGGTTAGGGAAAAAGAAAAACTTTTAAAAGTTACAAAATTGTAAATGCCATTAATAGAATCAGAGAAGGGCCTGGATTGAACAAGACCATAAAGATTGTCTGGTTCCAAACCCCATGTCATGGACAGGGATATCTTTCACTAGACTAGGTTCTCAGGGTTCCATCAAATCTACCCTTAAACTCTTCCAGGGTTGCTTTTATAATGCTGAGGTATGATATGCAGCAGCCAGGAACTGTGCTAACATCTGAAGTTTCCAGTAAAACGATCCAAGGTGGATGTGTCTGTGTATATGAAAGAGTGCATATATCCTACAAAATATAAAAAGAGGTGTGACATATTTTACGTCAGACATAACACTTCAGAGGACACACTAACTTCATGGAATTCATTGGTTTTCTCATTGCCAAAGTGGAGGCTCTCATGCAGAAATAGACATTTTTGGGGGGTCTAATAAATCAGTGATGCTCTGAACAAGACAGAGAGTGCTGTGTGGTTGCAATGCATGACATAGAGGAATACCTCCTTGGCTGACAGGTTTTGTTCTTACCTCTCCCATTAAATCCATGGCTGTTTGTACCTAAAGCATTCCGAAACCAGGTTGATACTATGTTTTGAGTTTACTGGAGAAAGGTAAAATCTTAAGCATCACTTCTGATTGAAAGATCATAAAAATATCTGCTTTTTATGCACTTGGTGTAAGGGACTAATGTGGATTGGCATTGTCCCCACTACGGCTGTGTTTAGCCAATGTCAAAAAGTTCGTCAAATTAGTTTGTGGAGCTTCCTTAGTGTAGTTTAATACTTTACACCTGCCTCTGAAATATGTGTGTGTAACAAGCACATTTAGAATGGCCAGTAGCAGTGCCTTGGCAGAGGTGAAAACTCAAGCATCTCACACACAGTCTGTGCCTCTGCATGGGGGAAAGACAAGCAGCCCACTTTTTTTTACGCCAGATCTGACCCACAAAATTTAAGGACAATTTTTTTTTCTGAGTGAAAACAAAGTTTTTATCCCCTTTATACCATTCTGTTTTGTTTTAAACAAACAGGAAAACTGTAAGTGCACATGTTGGTAGTGTATACCAGAATTTCAAAAAGATATAGGACTTTTTGTATGCAGGGATTATGTGCAGATGCACAGAATTATTTAATTTAATTTAAGTTCATTTTATTTGGGCCTTCCAGCAGAGTCTGCTTTAAAGGATGACTTCACTGAACGGCTGACTAATTTGGACGTGGCAAACAGAGATGAAGATACGTGGGTTCTGGACTGCAGACTGGGACACTCAAACTCATTTCCTCATTCAAGTGAGAAAGAGAAGATCAACAGAAGTGTGTTGCATCTGAGCCTGGAACTGAATGTGAGTAGGACTGTATTCATGCTGTATTGGATTTCAACAAGCATTTATTATATACAATTACATTTCTGGTATGCTTTTATTTTGGGCCTGTCTAAAACCATGTTCCAAAATATCTGACAAACGGCAAAGTTTTGGATGGGATACAGTTTTCCAGATGGTCTGTGAGTCCGTATGTCTTTGTGCCGCTCAGAGCAATACATACGGAAAATTTTTGAAATTATATAAATAGATTAAGATACATGATGTGCCATCTCTAAAATCTTGACAGGTGTTTAGTTTAAATTAGTTGCTTCCTGGAAATGCATTGCAGGAGCAAGCTGTGTGTGTGTGCACCTGTGTACATGTGCATGTGTGTGTGCTCGCGTGCATGTGTGCAGCCAGAGCACTGGGAGCCACGCTGCTGCTTCTCAGAGTTTTGGAGAAGCAGAACTGGCACTGGAGTCAAACTGGCCATGAATTTGACAAAAAGTTTCTAAAATTCCTGGGGTATAAAACACTGAAGTTTCAGAGGGCAACCTGAGTTAATCATAATGTCAGGCCAGCTTAGTGTAGCTGGAAATGCATGCTCCCAGGGTAAGCAGTAAGCAGCCTACAGAAAGATGTTTTGGCAGTAGTTTTCAAATTGGAGGGAGAAGATAACAGAATGTAGAAGAAGAGGAAAGAAACATGGAAAGGATTGAATGGTTCAAAGAAATTGCTTTAAAGACAAGATTACATAATACAGTTTGTGCAAAGAAACACTGAGACAGATTTGTGTAAGAGTGACATCTATTGGTGAAAATACAAAAATTTACTTAGAAGTACATTTGAAATGCATTTTAATGCTTACAGTCACCGTTGTATTCTCTTGAGCTTGTTATAAAATTTATTTCTTGTCCTAACTTTCTTTTCTTAAAATAATTATTTAGAATATTCTTGTACCAGTGTGAAGGTACAGGTTTATCCTTGTAATATGTTGAATTGAAAACAAATAACTGGACTGAGAGGAACTGTAACATAGTTGTTATCACTGCTAGAAATATATGTTACAACAGGAAATATATAATCCACGAGGATTCTTTGTCTATATTCACAAAGTCCTTGTATAGAGCAGGAGGAGCTACAAATTAAAGGCCATTAAAGAATATTTTAAGTAACATAAGAGATATCTGTGATTAATAAGCAGTTCGTTTCCATCTTTCATACTTTTTTTTTAAATAAATATTTTATGTCTAAAAATCTAATTGATTGCATTATGGAAAAATTGAATAATTTCAGTTTCTTGTAGTTAACAAGGAGGAGTATTTATTCCACTATTTTTAAAATACTCAGAACAAAAGTCTTAATTTCTGTTAAAAAAAGGGTGCTCAACATGGGCTGATGGACTGCTAGGGACCCACCAAGACACTTTATTCTGCAGCTCACTCCCTGTGACTCTCTTTCAGAACAGAACTCTGGGTTGAATTACAGACCCCTTGTATTTCCAAGACTATTTTTCTTCCATAGGATTGAAGGAGGAGTTGCCAAAAGAATGATAGTGAGAAGGCTGGTGCAGCAGATGCTGCCATCAGAAGCTGACTGGACTGCAGCACTGCTGGAAGCAGCCTGTAAGAGATAGTGGCCAAAACCAGGCTGCATGAGTTGCTCTCGTGACAGCAACCCTTGGGTGTTCCCTTCCTCTTCAGGGTGGGATGTCACACCCAGATATTGTCTTCCCTGTGCAGTCATCAGACTGGACAGCAAGACAACTGTGCTAAAAAAGGAGCCAGTGTCTGGAGAGCAATTCTGAAGCTAAGATCATGTTCCCAGGCAACAGCGTCTAAAATGGACCAATTTATTTACTCACAGTTGCACTACACCCAGTCATGTTGTCTATGGCCCTTTTCTGCAGTTAGAAGAAAATGTTTAGCCTGACTAATCAAAAGTTTGGCACTATTGTTTTAAAATGTACTTATATTCATAATAACAATATGAAAAACAAAGCTATTTATTGAATAGCCGTGCTTCCTCTGGATTAGGAGCACTCTTACATTAATGTCTAATATAATTGTGTATGTGCATATATAGTGTTTGCTTATGAAATCATAGAATCATAGAATGGTTTGGGTTGCAGGGGACAGGACAAATCATCTAATTACAACTCCCCTGCCATGGGCAGGGACATCTTTCACTATAGCAGGTTGCACAGGGCCCCGTCCAACCTGACCTTGAACATTTCCAGGGATGGGGCATCCAGATCTTCTCTGAGCAGCCTGTTCCAGAGCCTCACCACCATTACAAGCAAAGACTTTATTCCTACTATCTGATCTAAACTTACTCTCTTTCATTTTGAAGCCATTATCCCTTGTCCTAGCAATACAGGCCCTTGTAAAAGTCCCTCTCCATCTTTCTTGTAGTTCCCTTCAGGTACTGAAAGGTCCTGTACGTTTCCCTGGACCCTTCTCTTCTCCAAGCTGAACAACCCCAACTCTCTCAGCCTGTCTTCTTCACGGGAGAGGTGCTCCATCCCTCTAATCTTGGTGGCCCTCCCCTGGACTCACTCCACCAGGTCCATGTCCTTCCTGTGCTGGCACCCCAGAGCTGGACGCAGCACTGCAGCTGGGGTCTCACCAGAGCAGAGCAGAGGGGCAGAATCCCCTCCCTCTCCCTGCTGCCCACCCTGCTTTGGATGCAGCCCAGGATACAATTGGCTCTCTGGGCTGGGAGTGCACATGGCTGGGTCATGCCCAGCCTCTCACCCAGCAGCACCCCCGAGTCCTTCTGGGCAGGGCTGCTCTCCATCTGTTCATCCCCAGCCTGTGCTGATACAGGGGGTTGTCCTGACCCAGGTGCAGGACCTTGCACTTGGTCATGTTTAACCTCATAATATCCCTTTTGGCCCACTTCTCCAGCTTGTCCATTATGTTATTTGAAAGATGTTTCTATGTTTCTATTAGTTGGAAGAAGGTAGATAATATAGATGAGAGAGACATTGAATGAATTCTGCTCTGACAGGAATTCTAAATGCACAATCTACACCAGAAGCATGAAAAAAGATCCTGCATTAGATTTTAAACCTTAGGCATGAAGAAGATACAGAGATATGGAAGGTAATGAAACAAAATAGAAATGAAACTCCACCCTATTTTCTATACAGCATTTCATCTCAGATAAAAAAAAGCACATAAGTGAGATGTGAAAATGCAGCTAAATTTGCAATTAATAGCTAGTAATTACTTAAGAAATTAAGGTAAATTAATGTAACTATGTGGATTTTATTTTATAAAGATTTTTGTTTAATCTTTAAACTACTGTATCATACTGTAGATGGAGAGCAAAAGGCCTGTTGAAATGAAAATAAGATAAAAAGAGAGTAAACTAGAAGAGGAAAAGGATTTAAAATTCATCTCCATTCTTTGTAACACTAAGTGCCAGCCTTTGTGCCTTAATGTACAAAGATCTCCCTTAGTTTACTTAGAGAGTTTATAGGGATCTTCTGTTCCCTTTGTTACTTATATGTCTGCTCATATAAACCAGATCAGCCAATACATCTTTCTAGAAGATCTGTCTCAGATCTACCATTGCTTTTTCCATATGATAGGTTTTACAGGCTAATATTCCATACATTTATTGATACAGTATACAGTATGCACTCCTTCAGAATAGTAAACTGAGTTTCTTAATGTGCTTTCTGATTTTATAACCATATAGCTATTACAGTGTTTTTTCAAATTCTCTAAAGTAGTCCATATCTTCATGTCAATAAGAATTTAGATGACGATGTTAAAAAACACTTTGCATTTATACAGATGTATTTGTACAGACTCCTACACCAAATGTATCTGGTGTCCACACATTCTGTTAACATCATGTATTGCTGAATTCTGATAAGAATAATCATATCTATGTTTCTGCTGCTACATCTAAAATTAATTACTTAAATTTAAAGCAATTATGTTGGTGATACCCAGATCCCTCAAAACTCAGGAAAGCTGCTCACATAATCTAAGTGAGGTAACAAGGTTATGAATAATGATGAAAATCAAGGCCTTTTAGGTTTTCTTCCATCTTTCCTGCCTTTCTTATTTTAGAGCATTTAAAGAGTTAAAATACTAAGTATAAAACAAGGTAATCAGCAGGAGAGGCAAACAGGAGAGCAGGGGAATGTTAAGACCATTATCAAGCTGCACAGTAATAGTTAGGCTGAGGACAGGGCAGAGGGCAGACTGTGTCAGCTGAACTTTAGATCAGTTCAAGCCACTTGAGCTACAATCAGAGCCTGCTGCTTCTCATGGCTCTTCTGAAGCCTGACACAATTGGTGCATATTTGGTTCTATGATTATTTTCAAGAAGTTATGCAAACTTTTCTAGATTTGAGGTTCTTTATTTTGAAAAAGCAGTAGAATGTTTGTTTTCAGTTTAGCAACCTTGCTGTTTTGTAGAATGTGTCTTTCTGTCCTGTTCGTGTTTATCTAGTTTGTTATTAACAGTGATCTGAAAAGGCAATCTGAATAGATATGGGGTCAGGAAGTCTTGAGCTCTGCCATACGATAGTGATAGAAATTAGATGACCTTATTATGGCTTAATGTGTGTTTTCTTCAAAGCTAGTTTTAAAACCTGCTTCAGGTGAGCTTTTAGACACCTCAAGAATAGAACTAGAGTGAGTTGTAGGTGTGACTTCTGTCTGTGATGAAATGTAGGTCAGAAAGGGTGTGGATTATTAAATGTGCTTTAGACTGTAACAAATGGTTGTCCTTTTGTATAATTAGTGCATTGACTGCCTTGAAAGTTGCTATGACAGGTTTTAAGGGCTTTTCTGAGGCACCAGAGGGTTGTCAGTTTTATTAAGTAAAGAGGCTTGTAACATAATCATAACTGATTTTTTCTAGAGATTTGGAAATTATTCCTTTAGATGCAGTGTTACAGGCTGTTCAGAGAGACTTTCCTTATGAGATAGATCCACCCAGCATTAAAACACTTCTGCCAACAAACTGGCTCCATCTCATTTTACATCACAATGATGACCTCTTTTTTATATAAAAATATTAAGGGCACATATTGATGTATGTATTTTACCCAGAAACACTCATTGAGTAAGTAACCAATATGTCTTTCATTATCAGCTGTTCAGTCCCTCAACAAAGGAGTCTCCACTGGGCTGATCATCAGTCTGTGCGAAGCAGGTCATTACAAAAGCCTTATTTTAGGCTGGGAGTTTATGGACTATGTGGTGAATTTCACTCATTCATGACACTGACTTTCAGTTTTTGGTCATTTCTCCAGGCATATATATAGAGATGAGTTTCCTTGCTTATCCTAGACTAGCTCAAAAAGTTTGAAAGTTTCTCCACACTTCCTAGAGTTTACTACAAGAAGAGGTACATATAAAGCAGTATTTCCTGCAGGCTTGTGAGATTGCCTCTGGTTTTATAGGGTATATTTCTGCTTCTGGAGTTTAAATTATTCACTGTTCAACTCTGGGATTTCTAGCACCTAATTATATTGGATAACTTTAGCCTGACACTCAAGCACCATCCTTTTCACTACTAATTTGATCCTGGTCTCCTAAATTTTGTTGGGATATTGCTTAAACATAAAGTATGAGATTTCTGTTTTAAGTCCACTTTTAAACTAAACTTTTCATACGTCCATTAAAATCTTAAATAGTTAAATAGTGGCTGTAATCACTAACCTTCTATTAATAGGATTGTTACAGCTTGGCCACCCTTTTTTATTACAGGGCAGTTTTATTCTAAGTGTAGGTTGTTGTTAATATAAACAGATGAATAAAGATTTTGGCATAATCTGAATCAGCATGTTTAGTTTACAATGTATCATGAAGTTGTTCATATAGGTATATTTTTTGTTAGTGACTAACAAAACTATTCTTGGAAATATGATTTAATGTTTATCCATTATATGTTAACCAAACCCCAAAATAATGGCACATAAATAAATAAGCAAGACATAACCATACAATTTATCAGAACAATGAACAATTAATCATGTAATTGAACATAAAAATAGATGTGCATTTAAATGTAGAAAACTTTGTTTCAGTATTGTCACTTCGCCTCATTTATTTTGCCATAAAATGGAATTTAGAATTACTTCAGATTTGCCTTCAAGAAATCTTGTCTTGGGGGTGGGGTAATCACCAGTGCTGAGGTAGCTTCCTTCCTCCTGTTTTATAAATCCTGGTATTACAAGAATAGGTTGGCATAGGGAGTGATAAGGACTCAGTGTCTCTTTCTTTATGTAGAGCTTCCTTTTGTGATATTAAGCTATATTAAGCCTAGAAACCAGGGGAGCCACGACCCATCAGTTGTTTCTGACCTTGGCACCTGATGATTAAGCATAGCGGAGAAGCAAGTCTGGAGCTTGCTAAGGAAATGTCAGGCAGCAGGGCAGAGGACATTGCTCTGTGTTAAATCACAGATAAAGATGGGAATGATTCCAATGCCCTTTGTCTATAGGTATGCAGGCAACCCTGTAATTGAAAAGGTGTCTGTAAGCTTCATCTAAGCCCTTAGTATTACAATCTGATTTTGAGGAAACTTAGTCCCTGCAGGAGATACCAATGACATTTGCTGTTGAGTTTATGATGTTTTATAATATGTTGAAAAGGCAAACAAATGCTTTTTGTACAGTCTACATTTCTAAACACTAAACCAAAAGCTAAATGTGTTGGAATACTTCATTGTTGCTTGTTGTCTGTAATAATCAGCTTTTTAGTAAATGTTTTTCAGTAATCACATACAGCGGTGTGATCTGCAGCTGATTTCCCTGTGAAGGACAGCTTTCCCCATGTTGCTTGCTTAGGATTACGCATCACAGCTAAATGGCTGACTGTAGAATGACCCTTTAACTCGGGTGCAGAAAAGAGAATGGTATCCTTGAATTTCTGAGGTACTCATGTGGAAATTTGATTAAACAAATTTCTTAAAGGCCTGGGAATGAGAAGACTATAAGATCCTGAAGGTTTACAATCTCTGTAGTTCCAAAAATAAATTTTAAAAAAGAAGCAAAAGTGGAGACTTGTGATGGAAACCTGACCCAAATGTTACTGACTTTTTGAATATCAGTAGTGCTTAAGAGTAGTTTGAACTTTCTCTATATGTATTGATAAAAAAATACATAGTATCCCTGGTAGGTTCTGTTTATGTTGAGTTAGCCAGGTTTGTAGATTTCCTTCAATTGTTTTTGTTCGTATCAACTGAACAAATCTCACACATACAGCAGTACAGTCTGTGCAAATTATCACAGAATATCTCAACAGAGATTGTTCAGGTTCGGAACGATGCAAGGCTAGTGCCGTGCAGATGGACAAGGCTGTCCGATTTCTAAACAGTTAATTTGGCCCTCCTGGGCGCTGGCCGCTCTCCCGCCGCCCAGCGCTCCCGGTGCCTGGGCGCGGCCGGAGTCTCTGATAAGTACCTGTGTGCACCTCTCAGCAGGAGCTATGCAGAGCAAGGACAGTGGTAATATGAAACCAGTCTCGTTGGTTTTTGTTCATGGCCCTGGAGGCTGAAATCTGCATTCCAGATGAAACCTCCAGCAAATCGGAAGAGAGTCTCTTTTTTTCCTACTTTCCTCGGCTTCAAGGGCGCTCACCCGCGTTGTCTCTGCCCGGCCGGGCACTGGGGGCTCTGCAAGGGCTTCAGGAGGGGGCACAGGAAACTTCAGAGTCGTTAGCTCGGCTTTCCATTTGACATTTTTTGGTGATTATGGATTTACAAAAGAAGTTCTTTATCCGAGTGGAAAGACTATGCAAAGGAATCCGTCAGAAATTTTCTGCTGAAAACCACCCAGCGCTAGCGCACCGGGACAAGGAAGTAGGGAGCAGCCGCGGCGCGCTCGGCCCAGCGGGGCGGCTGCTGTAGCTGCCGGGCGCTGCGGGCTCGGCGCGCCGGGAGCCGGGGGCGCGCCGAGCCCATCGGGGCGCGGAGCCCCGGGGGGACCATTGGCCGAGGCGCCAGCCGAGGTTAGTGCTGTGACAAACCCCTCTTGTGCGAGGGAACAACTTCCAGACGCTGCCGAGAACTTCTTTTTACGGTGGGTCGTTTTGCTGTTCCCTTGGTGGAGCGGGGAGCCCCGACGGCCGGGGCGGAAGGAGCGGCGGCGCGGCCCGGCCGGGAGCGCGGGAGGCCGGCGGCCTGCGCGGGCCGGGCCGGGCCGCCTGTTGCAGCGCCGGCAGCCAGCCCCGCTGGCAGCCTGAATGCCCGCAGCGTCTGCTCCGCAGTCAGCAGCACTGCTGGAAGCGAACCTATTCTCTACTTCAGGCAACATGGAAGAACATAATGGGATGCCCGACTGTAGTGAGCTTTTAGACCTGAAGAGCACAGCAGAAAGTCACCATGATCCTCTCACTACATTTTCTGTGAAAACACTGTTTGGATTTACAACCAAGTTTGAATCTGCAGCTCCTGAAGAAGAAACAGTGCTTAAAGCATTTCAACCTTTGCACAGCAATATAAATACTCATGCTAACACCTGGCATGAGAGGAATGATAATGGTTGTAATGAGGACTCAGAAAATCAACACAGCGTGAATAGTACCAGTGGCCAGGCTGACCCAATGTCTGGCAGGCAAGCAGGCCTGGAGCTGGAGTTAGCTGACCAAAACGAATTACTTCTTCAGCATTCGAGGTTTGTTCAGACTTCTTTGTCTGAATTGGACAGTGATGACAAGGATGCTATTCTTGTACAAGGTACTTTGGTTCATACAACAAGTGACACAGAATCGGACACGGAGAATAAGGATCTAGACACCGATGAGAACAGTGCAAGCAAATATGGGCTAAAGAATGCTGCTTTGTCTGCTGAGGCCTTGGACAATAGCAGTCAAAGTAAGGAAGAGTCAGAATCAGAAGGGCACAGCAACAGTGATGACACTGTGGATACAGATGACATTGTGTTACACCCACCATTCTCTCAGCAGCTCCCGAAAGAGCTGGACAGTATTCTAGAGTATGACTCCAGTGGAAAAGACAAAATGTTAATGGATGAGCAATTCACTCGTTTTCTTGCTACAGGGGAATGCCCTCAAGAACTTTCAGATGAAGAACAAAGACCTTCAGTTGATAATATATCGCTCCAAAAAACAGCACTGGCTGAAAAGACTTTCCAGTTGCCTGCTTTCTTTAGTGGACTACGTGTGAGGAAAAAGGGACTAACCACAGAAGATGGGGAAACTGTTACAGAAATTAAACCAAAGGAGAATGATTTAGCCCTGCTTAAATTACGACAGCCTGTTAAGAAATCCAGTATTGCATCAGGTTTGACCATTAAAAAAAAATCATCTGAACCTAAAGCAAATCCCACTTTCCTAGAACAACTCTCGCACTTGTTAAACATAGACGTCTCCAAGAATGAAGATAGAACTGAGGACTCTGGTGAGGGATCTGGGGAGACCGAGGACAGTGATGAAGCTCCAGAGAACAAAGCCTCCAGCAAAAGAGAACTACGATTTTCCTCTGAGGAGATAAAATCAAGCCCTGCTGAATCTGCGCTGGATGCCTTTAAAGCTTTATTCACACGGCCTCCCAAGAAAGAAACAACTGCAGATACTTCAGAGCTGGAAGCCCTAAAACGCAAAATGAGAAATGAAAAAGAGTCCTTGAAGGCTGTATTTGAAAGGTCAAAATCAAAACCTGGGGATGGACCATCAGACAAATCTGTAGGTTGAATTACTTTTTCTTCCTAAGATCTGGAAGTAGAAGGATTAAAAAGTAATGTCCTGTTTAAATATTATTGGTGGGGACTTAAGATCGAAATATCAGAATTGCTCTCTTTTTCTGGCAATCTCAAATTTTGGATTTCCAGCCGAGGAAATCTTGGGCCTCATTTGTGAAAATTTTTGATCATCTGCGGTTGTGGCAGAATTCCGCCACAACTGATGGTGACAGTAAAAGCCTCTCAATTAGAAGTGAGAACTTAAAAATCAGTTTCTGATTTTAAAAGATCTCTACAGAACAGTTCTCCATATGTTAATTATGGCTTTAAATAAGTTTGATGCTGCAGATATTTACTGTAATATTATTTAATAGTTTCTCAATCTCACTCTGTTTTCTTTCATTGAGGAATTTATTTTAAAAAGTAATATTTGATTTTACCTGTAGGAATAATTTTATAAGAGTTGATAAAAGAAGTTGTGGGTGATTTTCAGCTCAGTTTGTTCAAGACATAGAACAGAAAGTATTTTTTTCTTGTTTACATGCATATAACTGGCTTTTCCAATATTGGTAAGCATTTAAACTTATCCAGGTAACTTAGTGATTTCAATTAGTCAACTCAAGTTTTTGATTAATATAAGTGTTTGCAACATTAATGCTCTTAGACATATGGAGATGTAGTTAGTATGTTTTTAAGAGAAAAAAAATCAATGCAAAGTTTTCATACAATCAAAAATGACTTTGAATGTGATTTGAGCTCTTTAATTAAATGAGTTGGGGAAATGCCAACCTTTGAGTTGGCGTTCCCCCAACTCAAAATTCTTACAGCACATCTTTGGCAGATGTAATCAGCCCAAGAGACTATTGTTGGCTGAAGGGGGAATAACCTGAATGATTCAATTTTCAGGATTGGACCTTAAACCTGAAGCTACTTAAGTTAATTTTCTGTGTTGGTTATACTCTCTTTAAAATTTTTATTCTTACATAATATAAAAAAACCATGTAAAAAATCTTGGCCAACACTTGGGTAGACTGATAATACCAGTTTGTAGTAAATTACCTCTGGGGACGAGAAAACAGGTATTCATTGGCTGTGGCATGTACAGCAATTGCAGTCTGTGTGTGCCCTTCCCATTCCTGGCGTGCTCCTTCCGGCTTACACCAGTCTCTGTGCTGGCGTCAGCGTTCGTGTGGCTCACAGCAAACCTATTTGGGAAGCTGTCATCACACACAGGGAGGGAGGAGGCACAGGAGTCAGCAGGAGTGGCTTTTATAAATGTCTGCTTAATGTCCGGTCTAGTGCAAGTCTGTATTTTCTTAGGGCAAAGGCAGAGTCCGAGGGTCTAGCCTTTCCTTTCCCTTGCTCCTGTGGGCCATTTATGGGGCCGTTTCCATATAGGGTTTCACTGTTGTTGCACTTGTGTCTGTGCAATTACTTGTAGTAACATGTTGTAAGTCAGATTGCAGAAATATTGGAGATCTAGAAAAACACAAAAAAAGCCCTTCTAAAAGAATGCTTGTTTAGGGGGTCATTTCCCCTCTACCCCTTCCCCATTTAAAGAGTTACTTTAGCATTCCAGTTGACAGTGCAGTGCCATTAACAGCTGCAGCATTACTTTGATGTGGCAGTATTACCTGGTATGTGGACTGAGCAACCTGCAGGAGGTGGGGCAGAAATTTCATAAACTAGCTCTGCTTCCAGAAAATTATATTGTCAAATGATGTCTTAGGTGAATTGCTCTAATGTTTACTTGTAAGAGGAGCACAGATGGGTCTTTTCACTCTGGAATAAAGATACAGGAAAAACCCCTAATATTCGTGACCACCTCGGTGGTTAACCAAAGGGTAGACAATTCTCCACAGTGATGTGAACAGTTTCAACGAATCATTGCATGTCACATGCATGATGCTACTTTGCTCCTCAAAAATATTTTTCTACACTGATTTATTTGTGCTCCTTTCAACCAACTGAGCACTGTTTCAGTCAGTAGAATGTGATAGATAATCTTTCTGGAACGCATGTGTAGAGCTGAGCATGGCAGTTGCTGTTTGGAATCAATTGATACTGCAGACTTTAATTTTTTCTTGCGTAATTTTAACAGCCTGACCTGAGTCCCTCAGAGCAAGATGACAAGACTCCAGGGAGACTCCAGACTGTCTGGCCGCCACCAAAAGCAAAGCATGAAGAAGTAAAAGTAGGATTAAAGTACACAGAAGCAGGTAAAGCAAACAGGTGAAGCATTTGCAGAAATTAGTTTCTGACATTTTTAATCTTGTTTAATACAGAGATGGTGATAAGTCACAGTATTTCCTTATCTGAAAAAACAGACCTTATGTTTTGTATGTGTGGTTTACTGCTACTTGTTAATTCAGCATCTGATTTTTAAATGTAAATGGCTAAATATGTGTTAAAAACTACAAACTTGCCTGTACAAATTTGTCAGGAAAGGAGTGAGTTTTTCTGGTAATTTAGGTTATCCATTTCCAGTGGGATTTTGTTCAAATGAGTGACAGATTAGTGAATGCATGGAAATGTGACTGCCTTTTCTGATGCCTTGGTGTGGGGAGCAGCTCCCTGCTGAACTCTGGTCTGGCTGCAGATTTTCTTCAGGTACTATCCAGAATGTAAACAGTACCATTATTGCAACACGTGTATGAACAGAGGAATGCTCATATCTAGTCAGGTCACTCCTATAGCTAGCCACATACATTGTCCTATGCAAGTGTATGAAAAGATACGTCCAAAGTGCAATGCTAATTACAAGATAAGCTTTCCACAGAAAAAATATTTCTTGGGTTTTTTTGTTATTTAGATATTTACATAACATACCTACAAGAGAGAAAGTGATTATTTTAGCCACCACAACTCTGGTTCTAATTTATATTCTTGAATATAAAACAGTAAGTCCTTGATATTTAGAAATTAACCATAAACTGAGAAATAGTCTGAAATATTAAAGTGAAAGACAATAAACCGTCTCTTCTTCAGGTACCTGGAGATTTTAGAAAATACCACCTATAAAGTATTGAGTGGAACTTAAAAAAAAAGCTCTTATACTACTTTGCTGTGAGAAATTGTTCAGGGTAACACAGTATGGTTCTTTCTAATTCCAGTGGGTATCCGTCTGACCTTGTGTATGAGAACCAGTGCTCCAATTTGTTCTGTCTACTGCTTTTTATTGTTTAGTCTTTCTCCCTCTTTTTTTCGGTTTTCTCTGCTTGAATCTTTCTTTTTTTGTAAAGTGGGAATAATACTGGAAGTGTAAAAGTTGTTGGAAGATTGAGAAAACTTGGTTTTGACAGAAACAACATGGTTCTAATATATAGAATTGAATTTAATATATAGAATTGAATTTATGGTGCATCTGATTGGTCTGAAGTGTGGGAGTCTGACACTTAGGTGACCAGGACGGGTATTCAGCTGTTGACAAGTTCATGTTACTCTTAGGTTTTTATTATAGGCTATATGCTTGCTATATTTAATTTTACCCAAATAAATATTTTTCCTTCTAATGACTGTAATCATCTGTGGCAAAACATATGCTTAAAGAAAGAAAGAAAAGAAAATTGAATTAACAAAAGCTCCAGATTCTACTGCTTGTAGAGAAATTAGGTCATGCTTTCTTGAAATTTGAATAGGAAAGACAGACTGGCTTAGAGCCCGTGTAAATTGTTACTCTTGTTACTGTGATATTTTGGGTGGCAGTGTCATCAACATGTTGATGGTTTGTTTGCTAAGTCAAATTTTTATAGACCAGATTCTGCAGTTCATTAGTTGCTCCAGCGTCTGGCAGAGGGATTTGAATGAAAACAAACCACTGGTGATTCAGCTGGGATGGGATGTAAGCAGTGCTTTTAAAGGAAATAGGCAAAGGCTATGTTTGCAACATATGTTAAGACTGCAGTAAAGTTTTAGGTGTGCCTCAGAGATTGGCAGGTTTCTTTCAGCTACTCACAGATGCCCGGAAAGCAGTTGTCAGTTGCACAGGATGGATCACTTACATTGGCTTTTCTGAGGACCTGTGTGACTGTTTCAAAGCATTATGCATAGGAATAAATGTAGAGTCTCCTACAAGTGAGGCAAGGTACTGTTCATGAGTAGTAATGATGCGATTTAAAAAATGGTGTTTGTATTCAATGTTGGTTTTATTGCTGGGGTTTGTGGGGTTTTTTATGAATATGAAAGTGGCAATACAGCAAAATTTATAAATTCACAATCTTCTCTCTGACAGTAGTAGGTACCTTCAAAGTACATGTGTATACTGACATTTCCCCTCATGCCCCTTCACATCCAAAATTCCCTTCCAGCCACCAATACTTTAGAAGCTTCTTGACCCACCCACCTTTTAATAAGTGGGCTTCTTAAAACCAAGCTATAATGCAGGTTAATCGTCTGTGTTATTTAAACTGACTGGTCTCAACCAGAAACCCTATTTCTTACCTCAGTGTCTTGTCCTGACAACTAAGATCAAATGAAAAATTCTTGATCTCAGAATGGAGTTCAGAAATTGTGTGTTGCAGGGATGTTTGTGATTCCAATCTTCCTCCACTGATGTTCCTGAATAGATGAATATCTATATCATAAAAAATGCTGAAGTGGTTCATTTTATTAACTTTCAGTCAACAGTTTATGTTAGTGTTTTAGTTTCTGTGATCAAGAGTTTCATCTACCAAAACAAGAGGAATTTATATAAAAACAATAATAAGAGGATGAATTATTAGGTAAGTATTCACTTAGCACAGCTTTATTTTAGGCTTAGGCAAAATATATGTTCAAATCCAAGGATAAATTTGTCAACATTTGTCTTTGTACTTCTAACAGGGTACACGAATATGTACATATTTTATGAGGTAGCATAGATTTTTTTTCATTTGTCATGATAAAATAGGATTTAAGTAAGACTAAAGACTTGAAAGTTGGAATACACTAATCTCTTTTGCAATTCTACACTGTCTTTGATTTTTTCATCACCATGCGCTATGACAACTATGGCAGGAAGGTAGGGATGCTGAGGGAGAGTATTCCTGGCTTTTTGATCTTTTCTCACCTCCTTGTCATGTTTTTCCTCATTGTTCTCATTGCCTAGTGGAAGCAAGAAATTCAGGCTTAATTTGGCCTACGCAGCAGACATCACAATGACTCATAGCAGCTTGGAAGAGTAGCTAACTCCCTCCTGAGGCTCATAGTCTGGCTTCATGTGTGGGAAACCAACTGAAAAGCAAATGGACATAACAAGGAACATGTGTGTGAGGCTGACTAGGCCTGGTAGGAATATTATAAGTGAAAGAAGTTAGGGATGAAACTGAGCGACAGGTTTTATTCGTGCATTTGATAACTGCTTGTGCAGTCATAATATTGCCTCCTGCAGTATCCGAATCTTGAATTGTTAATTTTGAATTGAATGGATGATGTTACAATATTTTGGTTTATCTTATATTTTCTTAATTCTTTAATTCCTGTGTTTCCATAGAGCAAGTGACTGCGTTGTCAACTGGCTCTCTGTAATTAGCACAAGCTGCTTGCATGATTCTCTAGAGAAACTGGAACTTCTTTGAAGTGTGTCTAAAATAGCTGAAGTCCAGAAAGTCTGTAGTGCATTTATGTCCTGGAAGACTAGAATAAGGGTATTTTAGTTCATGGTTATTCCATGGAAATAATTTCCGTGGAATCAAAGACATTTCTCCGCATATATTTTTGGTCCTAAATTTCTGTTCCTGTGCTTTCATTGTCAGTTTTTTTTGTTTTTCCTCCATAATTCTCAGGGAGACTTCTTACATTTTTAAGCATTAATTCTGACAGAAGGGTAGGTGTGTCAACCATTGTGTGTGGTGAAAATACCTAGCAAGAGAGAGGAAGCAAATTCATGTCTCTACTGAAGAAATTAATCTGTGATGCTACATCACATTGAATCCACATATAATGAATATCTCAGCTACTGTGTGTGACTAAGTCAGCACTTGCAGACACGTCCAAGAAAAGAAGTTTAAACATGGGTTCTACAGCTCATAAAACTACTTATGTTTGAAGAACAGTCTCCAAATTAAGGTGGTATAGATACATAGATTCTGCTATTCCTATTAAAAATACCATTTTAGCCTTCAGGATCAAACTAGTTCTCTTATATACAAAAGAGAGAGTTTAGTATTTTGCTTAGCAAAACAGAATTTAAAAAGTAATGAGAGAGGAAGTACATTGACATTCCTGCTAGAGAAAACGTTAAAAAAAGCCACTTGAAACATTAATTCGTTTAGTGAGGTTTTTTCATTTTTTCATTCAATATTTTCTTTTTAATTCAAATGTCTGTACTAAATTTAAAAACCTCATTTTCTCACTGTCTCTCTGTTCATCATCCTTAAATCTGCAGTGAGGTAATAGTGTCTCTATGGTGCCACAATTTCTATAACAGTCCGTGATGATGTAAGTGCAATTTTCAGGGTAAATAAGAAAATCAGGAGTTGTCTGAGAAAGCTCTTATTACACAAAAAATGTCTGGGTAAATGGTGAATGAAAAACAAAATAGTGGTAGAGGTTTACTGCTAAGTCTCAAATATATCAAATCCTTGATCCCCTATACTCTGAGTTCCCAGCAAGAAAATCATTTTATGGCCATGATGTAAATGCAGGGAATAACCAGCTTATGTGAGAGAAAGAGAGGCATAATGGTCGGAACAAAAGGATGAAAGATAAGAGCATGATTTCTTATCTTTCTTTAACATAAGCTTCCTTTGTGGCCTTGAACAGTTTGTGTTTGTCTTTAAAAAAAGACAATGCTTGATGTTGTTAAGTGTCCTGAAGGAACTTTTTGTAACAGTGGATACCAACAGTTGGTTTCATCCTAAGTAAAAAAAAAATTCTTTTAGTAATTTAAGTTTTTTTGATTTCAGTGTGGTGCTCATAGTTTAGTTCTGGGATTGTATTATAAATTTTACTGTAGTGAATTAGATTAAGCAGCTGTATAGCAAACAGGATACTTTGCATTGCTTCCAGATAGTCCTTTTGTGATTTAATGATCACTGATCAATTTGATGTGACCTCAGAGTGCATAAAGTTTCTGTAAATTATTTTACTACATTTTACTGCATTTATTATTCAGCATGACAGGTGCATGTTTTTTGGTGTTTCATAATCAGACAGATACACTAGCATGTTTTCGAGAAGCTGAGGGTTTTATTACAAGCCAGATTTTTGTAGCCATACTATATTCTAGAGTAACAGTGACATTTTTTCCCTTTCTTATGCTAGCTAAAGCTATGATTTTATGGATTTAGAAGGTATTGGGTATAATGCTACTTGGAAATCTCTACAGCCACAGACAGGTTGTACATGTGCTGATCACTACAGCACTTTTCCAAATATCTTGCAGCACTGTGTGCTAAGATTTCCTTTGAAAATATTAACAAAAGCCATACTCAAAAACAAGCAACAAAAATATCCTTTGCTTTTCTCTCCCCACCTCAGCTGACATTGTCATTCATACCTTGCCTCTTGAGACAGGAGCAAAAGGATAGGCACCTGTTGATGATTAATATTTGTTGTTAAGATGTTTGTATTCCATTTTCAGTCCTTTTGCTACTTTCTGAAATGACTTCAGCGAAGATTTGGGACCTTTCCAAGCTTCAGTTTGACCATCCATAAAATTAGGATAAGAATTCTGACCTATTTTTCAAGTCAGATTAAATTCCCTTTCTGTTGATAGGCTATTAGCATTAGACAGAGATGCAGAATAGGAAAGAATACTGACTTTTTAAACTTAAATCTTAAAAAAAATCCCCAGACCAGCTTCACACTTACAGAATGATAACTGTCTGTACCTAAGGCCATGTGATAAAATGTTCATGCCTTCCCATACACTGAAGATTATATTTTTACAAGGTGAGGGAGAAGAAGAGTTATGCTCTTTTTTTTTCAATAAAAATCCCTGCTTTATTTTTGTTATGCATACTCTCTGTAGAAATGTGATAATTTTAGGAGACCTATTATTTTTGAGTCTGGATGCATGTTCTGCAGCAGATGCCTGACAAGGACAGGTTTTACAGTATCCAAAGCCTTGTCTGGACACACATATATGTGTAGCCATGGATACCAGCATGCTTAAGATTCACATACAGAGCAGCTTCAGTCCACTCAAAGTAGAAAGCTGATTTCTAAGTTTATTATTTTCCTAGAGAGAAGATTACTCTGTTGCCTGTATATAATGAAGGCAAATTGTGTGATTCCTTTTACCGTAGTTTTTATTTTGAAATGTAGATCCCAGTATGGATCCGAGCAATCAAATGTTGCAAAGACCCAAAACAGTCACAGGGTTTTACGAGAGGATTCTTCTTGTATAATTGAAACACAGTGAAAGAGCAACCGTGTATACAAGAAGAATGACTTTGTATTTTATTTCTGCGGTTCTTTTTCGAAATATATGAAGCCCTTTGTGTAACAGAAATGCCTCTGAGTTTTACTGAATTCCCTTTCCTGTTCTCCAGTCTTGCTGTTCACATGTTGTGATGCTTTCTGAAAATTTGCACCTGCATTTAGAGCTGCTTTTTGTCTTTCTTTTTAGATAAATTCAGTGTCAGCCCTGCCAAGTTTGCTCCCTCTGCTACGGCACAGACATGTATTTCTATCAGTAAAAAACCCAACCCTATTTATTGTGAATTTCTTAGTTTTGCATGTATTGATGTTGTAAGTTTGACAGCAGTTCTGAACTTGAGAGTTGCTGAGACTGTACTGGGGAAGCAGCGTGTTTGTGTGTGTGGATGTGTATTGTGCCTACATTCACCCACATATGCACCCACGTTTGACTAAGTGTGCACCTGTACTGCCTGTGTAGTATACATGCATTCTCGAGGTATGCTTACTGTATGTAGCATACAGTGGTTGTGGAGGTGCTATAGATCTAGAGTAAGTACTTCATATTTTAAATTTATGCTAAATGAAATCGATAGAGTCTGTAATTCATCAAAGAAAATCTGTAATAAATCTGTTCCTCATGTTTGCTGATAAAGTGTTACTTGTTTACCATATTGCATTTGTGAACATGATCCTGTAATAGATTGGTTTTGTAAATACAAAGTAGGACGTTTATTGAGAAAGAATTAATGTTGAGTGTCCCCAGCAGCAGCACCTCTAATATTGCCTTTCTGGGAGGGTGAAATGACAAACGAAACTATTCATTTCTGCTATCAGGTAAATGAAGTGTAACTGTAACCCCTCACAGCTGAGGAATGGCCAGGCAGATAAGTTACTCAGGTGACTGCTTCTGAATAGTGCTTTATACTGCCTTGCAGTCAGAAAGAGGAGTAACTATTTTCCTCATTTCCATAACAGACCATCAAGGGGGTGCTGGTTTTCCTTAGGAAGCTGGTTTTCTGTGGATACAGTTCTATTATTCTTGGGGAATTCAGTGGATATTGTGAAGATATTTCACGTCCTATAGTAAGTTTACTCTGATGTCCTCTGTATTATCTCAGTATCTGGACAATATTTCGATACTGGTCTATTGGCTTGTTTTGGGCTATTTTCCACAAGTCCTTCTTCATTTGTCCCTTTTTCTCACATCTGTCATATTTTCACTGTACCGGAATCTTTAAGGTGCTGAGAATGTTTGAAATTTTAGGTTTGGAGGGTTCTTCCTTGTCTTAGAATTGAAACAAAAAACCCCAAAAACGAAACAAATATTAAGTTGAAGTGAAGGATGTCTTCTCATTTCCCAGTCTGTGGAACTGGCATCCTTACAAGTAGTGAATACGGGTACTCTTACGGGTGTGTAAAAGAGTACAAGTTCAATGGGAAGTAAAGAAGAGAGGACAGATAGGAGTAGATGGAAAGGGGTTGAGGGAAGGAGGATTAGAATCGTGTGTTAAAACAACATGCAGTATTGTTTTATCTAGTCCCCTATTCCTGGAAAACAGGTAATTTTTTGCATTTCTTTGAGCGTAAATAAATTTCAATTTCCTAGTTGTAAAAGGATGCTTAAATAAAGCAGTTATGCTTTATAAAAACCAATCAAAGACTGAATGAATTACATTTTGAAAGTTGCTCATTTGTATTTTTATTGGAAAAAAAGCCCTAAAATTTGCTGCTTTTTTATGACTGTAGCCTGAGAAAGCCTGGAAGGTCGCATCAATGCATCTGTAAAAATAAATTAAAAGTAATAAAAAAGGTGTGGCTGTGGTGAGCAGGTTCCCTTCTGACACCTGGTGGTTAAAGATGAGAACTGCGTGGGGAAGTAGAGGAGGAAACTAATGCTGTAGTAAAAGGGAATATGGAAAATGGGACCAAGGGTTACCACGCAGGGAGAAAACATTAAGAAACCCTCACTATTCTGAAATTTAATGAATCAGTGCAATTATAAGTTAATGATTTTCTTTATACCCCAGGGTATGGTACATCTCGAGAAAGGTAGATTGCACTCAAGTTTTCCAGCTTTTGTTCTCTAATTATTTCTAAATTGTGTTAACATTATTTTGCATGTTTCCACACACTGAGTTTAATATGTATGGCTTTTTGGAAAAATGAGTGTACTGACCAGAAGTGGCTATATAGGTCATTTAACTTCAAAGCTTCTACTTTCTACATGAAGTTTCGAGATTATGGCAGAGAAGTTTCCTAAATTGCTATGTAAAGTTTCAGGAGTAATGCATCTGTTTGAACTGTGAGTTATGGAGATTTCTGTGGGAAAAGTTTTCATGTAAGATTTTATTTAAAATTATTCAAGTAGGTAAGTTGTTTTATTACCAAAGAAGAAAAGGTAATTCTTGCATAGCACAGTTGTGAGCACAATAGAATAATGCTGAATAATATTTGAATGTGTATACTTGCTTTTTGCAATAGTTTTGAAGAATGAAAATTTCCTTTCAAAACATTTAATCCACTGTAATCAGTATTTCCAGGGTTGTAGGTTGAATTTTCAGGTCACCAGATTGACCAGTGAATGCTTGTACCTTTTCTTTTAGAAATGCTGATGAAGAGTACATCTCACTCAGTATTATAACAAAGATTTTCATGAGCATGTAATGAGTGTATTTGTAAACATTGTTGTTGTTTTGTCTTCAGACAAATTCTGTGATGATAAAACTGAATATACGTTGGGCATTTTAATTATGTAGGTTGTCCACAACATCCAAATTTTATTTCATGTTCAGTTTTCTTTGCATTAGGAAAAGCATGCTTTAGCCTATATTTTCTTTGCAAAACTGTGAAGCATACCTCATACTTTACTAATCTTTAGGAATATTTTGTGTTTTATCTCTGCCGCCTGGTGGCGTATTTTGTCTGTCACACATCAGCAGTACCAGACACTGTTATTGCACAGTCTAAAACTTTTTTTTTTTAAAAATACTTGTTTTGGAAACAAAAACCAAAATGAGGAATTCTTGAAAGCATTCCCACCCCAAACTTCTGTCTTCTAATCAGATTGTATGGAATTAATCTCTCAGAAAAGTCTAAGCTTTCTGATCTGCTTTGGTCTCCTTCACTTACCACACAACATGAAAATACAATAATGAGTGAGCATGATTGTTATTTCCAATTGAAAGTCTTAAGGAATGAATAAAATCAATTATTTAATCATTCTGCAACATATGATATGCAATTCTATGCATATATCAAGCTGAGAGCTTTATAGAAATATTTCTAAGTGTTTTTGCATGGTTTGCATGGCCTGGTTTTGGTAGTGGGGGGGTACTACAGAGGTGGCTTTGTTTTCATAATGTTACTGCCTGTGGCCCATGGTTAACCAAGGAACATCCATGGGATATTTTTACATGGTAGAAATTTATTTAAGTACTTGCTTTTTGATTTGATTTGATAGACAGTGCTAGCGTTTAGCAACACTTCAGAAATTAGGCGGTTCACAAGCAGCTGATAATTTTTGCAAGACAAAATAATATAAGCGGGAGCTGAAAATACCGGCTGAGTTACATATTTTCAGTAATGAATGAAAAGCAGGGGGTGTGCAAAACTCCCTGCTAGAATACATAGCTAATGAGTGTAAAATACAAATTCCCTGTGTGAAGCTTAAATACAATCTTACTTATGCTTTTGTCTCTAGCTCACCTAAAGCTTTATGAGGAGGGACCACCAGGTGGGTGGAGCAGTGTAATGTTGTCTGTCTGTGTCTAGTCTTTGGTTTCTTTTGTTACCATAAAGGTGGTATTTATTTTTCCTTGATGGAACAGAAGTGATAAAGCCTGAATCTGCTATATCTACCACTGTTTAGAACTAAAAATTTGGTAAGACTACAGAAGTTCTACAATAGATCAGGAACTCTTTTCAGAACCCTGGCTTATGGTACTTCAGTTTCGATGGCTGCCATCCCACTAGAGCGGAATTTAGGTTAATTTCTTCTTAGTCTCACAGCGCTGAGTGTGAAATTTTGCCAAGTTAAGATTTGAAGTCTGGTTGGAAGAACATCACAATTGAGAACTGGTGTATTACTTTCTCTTCTTCCCCCTCCCTCTCCCCCAGTTTGTCTTGGCTGTGAGCCAACTCCGTGTAAATGTAACCCATTTTAGAGCTAATCTAATATGCCTAATAATTAGACATGTTATAATCTGGCAGTGTTTATTCTGAAAGTCTTTGGAGCAAAGACTGTAGTGAAAATTAAAGTGATGATTGATCTTTGCATTAGAGTTATGGAAAAGTATTTGAACATACACTCATCGTTACTCAAAACAAGAGCATGTTTAAGGCTGACAAAGGAATCCAGTAAAATCCCATTGACAACCATGTGAGGGTTAATGAGATGCTAACTGATAATGTCATTAGTAATCATAGAATCATGGAATGTTAAGGGTTTGGAATAGACCTTAAAGATCATCTAGTACCAACACCCCTGCCATAGGCGGGGATGCCTCCCAGTAATGAATCGATAGGGCTGTCTTTTGAAGGAAAAGTAGGTTTCATTGTCCTTTAAGAAAAAGAATTAACTGTGCTAACCTGATTTTTTGCAAGTTTGTTTCACTTGTAGCCTCTTTTGTGTCTTCGTGTGTTTTCTTGCTCAGTTTTGTACCCAGCAAGAGCAGGACACTCAGAGCCTTGGTCATTTTTGGATTTTAAGTGAAGCTTAAGGAAAACATTTTGAACAAACGCTCATGACTCAGAAGCTCCTTTTAAGCAGCTCTTTTGAATTATCGAATTACAGAATCAGAGTAGTTTGGGTTGGAAGGGACCTTAAAGGTCATCTAGTCTCAACTCCCCTGCCATGGCCAGGGACACTTCCCACTAGACCAGGTGGCTCAATGTCCCATCCAACCTGGCCTTGAACACTGCCAGGGATGGGCAATTATTGTCAAAATGTGTAATATCTAAATGAAGTTGAGTTGGAATTAATTTTAAAAGAGGAGTTTCTGATATTATTCCTCTTTTTTCTACAATAACTTATCACTTCTGCAATTGCTTGCTGAAGTAACTGATAAAACTGAGTAAGACATGTTTCAAAGCATTTATATTTTTCTGTGTATGTTTATTCATTAGGTAGTTTCCTGTTGTCATGCTTTTCATAGAATTACAGAATAGCAATCTGCTGACTTAAAACTTTGTAAGGATTAAGATTTGGTTTCTTTTTTTCTTTTTCTTCATCCTTTTTTGTAGTTGAGTTAGGAATACTGGATGTTGGTGAGGATTCAATGTGATTATCTTACAAGATTTATAAACAAACCTTATGACCAGGATAAAGCCTTCTTACATTATGTCACTGAAGAACTAGTCCTTAATTCTATCACGAAACACCATTTAGATGGTGATGTGAGTAGACATCATAGTAGAAGAAATAAATCCAAAGGACTTTGAAGCCCTCCTGTTCCCTTTGAAGTTTCATAATGAGAGTCCAGTCATGTTTGTTACAGCTGCGTGGATACTTCTTAGGAAATAAGACAGTGTTAAGACAATTTTGCATTAATTAAAGCAACTTATATTGGAACTTTTTAGAATTTTCCTGCACATGCCATTGGTGATCTTAGGTTAGGAAAGTTATTTTGTCTGTATAGACTGCCATTAAGTGGTCTTCTGGGCAGTGTTGTCTGAGAGAAATCTTTCTCCCTCCCAAGTCAGTTGCTAGCATTTCCCATTTCCCTCATGTCCTAGTTTCATCCAGGACCATAATGTTGTCTGATACCACCTAACATCATTGTTAGGGGTGGGGAGAAAGAGACTCTGGCTTCCAGTCGAAAAAGCATGGCAGGAGGGGGGAAGCTGTGCTCCATTGTTCCTTGTCTCAGGGTCCAGGGTGAGCGTTTTAGCATGTGAATCACCCTCTGTCTTCTATACTTTTGTTACTAATATTGTTGCCATTGCTGTTCATTTTCTTATCTCACTGCTGTTTCCAGTAAGCTGTTTGTATCGCAACCTGTGATCTTCACTTTTGATGCTTCCAACTCTCAACTCCATCCCACTGCAGCAGGAAGGGAGAGGGGAAGGAGGAACAATGAGCAGTGTGTCATTTGGGAGAGTCTTGTTGGGGGGCACCAAACTGGGGAGTACCATCCCTAAATCATGACACCTCACTTGAAGTGGGCCCTTCCTCACAGGACTCTGGTGGTGGTGCAGAGTTTTGCAGAAAAACTTAGGTACTTATGGTTACAGGCCACTTGTGTGATTTCCTGCCTGCTGGGAAACAGGGCAGGTGGGCAGATAGTATTTGCCTATCCCATAAAAATTTCATGATTTTTCCCTTCATTCCAATGAAACAAATAAGTAAGCAACATCTTAGACTTGTTCGTGGAACAGAAAATCCTACCACTCATCTCTTCCTATGCAACTTCTTGAACACAGTTAATACTGATCATACAGATACGTGGTTAATATTTTGAAGATCGTCTGAATTTGTAACTAAAAGGATTAGAGACTTACTTATTTTGGAATTCAGTGTGTTTTAAAGAAGTCAGCTGAAACTAAACCATCCATTCAATATCCTTAGCACTTCAGTATTGTAACTCAGCTTTCTCTGTAGAAACCATAGACCCAAATTGGCCCACAGAAATTACAGGTATATTGCCTGGAGACCATGTTTGTCCTAGAAGGTCAGGAAAAATAATAAAGCAGCAAATATTGATGGACTTGTTCATATTCAGATACCAAAGGCCTATTAATACTATAATATTCTGCTGTTTTAGATACTTGATTTTTATGATTATTGAGGGTAGATTCAAGCAATCCTGTGTTACACATTTTATTTGCAAGATAAGCTTTCAGGGCAAAAATTTTAGAAAATGCACTGCTTTAAAAATTAGCCTAACAAATTGAATATCTCTTCCTTTGTTTCAAATTGTCTTGTGTTAAAATTTAAAACTCATAGAGTACAATAACTTTTGAAAAGATTGTTCTTTTTGTATAACTTAATCAGGATAAGCAGCTTTTCTGTATTGCATTACTTTTTTCCCCATATGTAAGTTTTGGTATCTGCCAACTTTCTGGATTCCAGGTACTTTCTAATTAAAAAATTGCTATTCAAGAGAACATGAATAAAACTTTCTGGTGTCATACCTGTATACCTCTAATTTTCTCTGTGTATTTGTACAGTTTTCACACTAGCAGATGTTGATGTCTAAAAGGTTGTAGGCATTTGTCCACTGTTTCACCATGAGCGATACTCTGTTGTTTCACACAGTAGATGTTTGTGATTCTGTAACAAATTCCGTGTCTGCTGCCATACAGCGTTTTAAGCCCTTTGTTCATGTCATGTCCATCTTCCTTATTCACCCATTTTTAATTGTTTGGGGTTGCTGCTTCAGCTTTTCCATTGTGCTTCAACAACAACTCTTTTATCTGTTTGCATACCATGTTTGATGAAATTACAGGACACAGAGTTACTTCCTCCTTGCACTTGGTAGTTAGTGAAAGCACAATTTTATTTCCTTCTTGCAGCCCATTACTTGGGTAGATGGTAATACCCGGCTTAAATGGAGTATTTCAAATGTTGTAGTACCTAATGATGAAGAAAATAATGTATTTTCCTGATGTACCGGTATCTTTTTAGTCAATGCTATCTTTATATGATCCGTATTCACAACATACTTTAAAATCATGAAGCAGACTGATACCAAACATGACAGTTAGGGAAGGAAGGGTATCCTGTTTGCACTGGTTCTGTCTTTGCAATGTTCAATGCTAAAATAGTTTTTTTAAAGTCAGATAAAATACTAATTAGAATTACTTCTTCCTGCAGTTGCTTGTAGGCAGAACCAAATATAGCATAACTGCAAGTTCTAATACTTTCTAATATTGACTGTATCAATGGGTGGCAGAACAGGATCATGACAGTTCTCTAGTTCATCACTTCAGAAATTGTGTTTTATTTTTTCCCAAGCACCTTATAAGAACATACGGTTGAACAAGGAAATGTGAAATGTATGTATTACTCTCAAATAACATTTAGCAAGCTATTCATTAGAAAAAAGGTAAGACAAAAAACTGTATTAAAATAAAAATTTATATTAAAAACTAATGAGATAACAAGTTCATACCTAGAATAAAATAATAACATTGCACTGGAAAAGTAAGACTTGAGAATTTGCAGCTGATACAAAGTTAGTAAAAGTAGGGAAGACCTGAACGCAAATTTAGCATTCTTTCATCAGGATGTATCTGCTGGCTATGGCAAAACATGGGAGTAAGTGGAGATTTAAGTTTCACAGTAAGTGGATTCTTTTTTTACAATGAAGAATTGATTTATTTTTCCAACAACAACATAGAAAAAGGAAATTTTGCATTGTCATGTCACTGTATATCTTTAGTGTTCACTGAGGCCTCTGTAGAGCTTCCTACAGTTGAACTTTGCCAACTTTCATGTTACTTTCAAAAAATATTTTAGTGAAACGTTTTACAGTGACATGGTATTATGTTGCTAACTATCAGCAAATGTAACAAAATTTGTTTAAGGCTTCTAAATGTATTTCTGCTTTATCTCACTATCTTAGAAAAAAGGTTCAGTTTTATGGAAGTTTACATTAGCTGCAGTGGGTTATAATTATTGATTGCAGGAAGCATCAGATTGCAAAAGTAAAGAATATGCCCAAGTGGGCAACAACTTACATCATCTATTAAATTTTTCTTGGGATGGAGTACTCTCAAAACAAAGGAAAAAGTAGTAAATTAGAAGTAGTAAATGAAAACTGAGACTCCAAGCTGTTTGGAGTGGAATCTGTGCGATGTGATTGTTTACTTTTTTACTTGAATGCCTTTTGTAAAGGACTGACATTTTAAAATTATTTTCTCAGTAAACAAAATCCTAATTCCCATCTGGTCATTTTTCAGGATAGGAGGACTTAGCACTTGCCATCTGATTTTTATCTAATTTGTCTCGAAAGTCCTTAAGAGTAGTATCTGCTTAAGGGGGCGCTAACTTATTTATGCCCTATAGCCACTGTCTTCTTGCAAGCAGATTGGAGACCAGGCAAGTAGAACAGGATATTTGTACAATCAGCCTTCTGTTATCCATCATAATAAAAGAATTTAAAGCTTCAGAAAACTGACATTGAGGTGTTAGAGCGTGTCCAGGGCAACAAAGCTGATAAAGGATCTGGAACGTAAGTCCTATGAGAAGCAGTCAGTGGAGCTGGGGTTGTTTAGTCTGGGGAGAAGAAGGCTCTGGGGAGACCTTATTGCTCATTACCTGAAAGAAGGTAGTGGCCAGGGGGTTGGTTTCTTCTCCCAGTCACCTAGTGATAGGATAAGGGGCAATGGCCTCCAGTTGCACCAGGGGAGGTTCAGTTTGGATGTTAGGAAACAGTGGTTAAGCATTGAAACAGATCACTATCCCTGGAAGTATTCAAAAAATGGGTAGATGTGGCACTTCTTGATACGGTTTAATGGTCATGGAGATACTTGGTTGAAGGTTGGACTTGATCTTCGAGGTCTTTTCCAACCTTAATGATTCCTTGATTTTATGAAAATGCAACCCCCCTGATACTGCACAAACTGGGTGAAGAGTCACCTTGTTGACACAAGGATCAGCTTGGAACTCTAATGTAGGGTGTAAAAATGAGGGAGCCAGGTGCAGCATGGTATCAGGATCAGTGTGAGCACACATTGAAACACAGGTCTGGCTAAACATCAGGAAACAGTTTCTCACTGTGAAGGTGACTGAGAAACTAGCATAGGTTGCCCAGAGAAGATGAGGAGGATGGAGGTTCCTGGAAGTATTCAAAAGCCATTTGGACATGGTCCTGGGCAACCAGCTCTAGGAGAGGTGGAGGTGCAGACCAGATGGTCTCCAGAGGTCCCTTGTAACCTCAGCCATTCTGTGGTTTGTGATCAGAAGCTTTTTTTCCATGTCAGTCTTGAAGGTCCTTAAGGTATGGCAGCACAGGAAGTAGGAGGTCCTACAGTTCAGCTGCAGCCTTGTATCTGGGCTGGCTCTGAGGGCTGCCGAGAGGTGTTCATGTGTCTTAACTAATAAGGCCCAATGAGTTACAGTGATCATGTGAGAATCAGGCTGACTACACGTAGAGCCATATCAGAATCCTTAAACTCTGGCATCATTAATTTTTAACCTAGGCAAACCACTCAGTGATATGTTGGTATTTCTGGATTTCATGTGTAGTCTATGTGAATATTTTTTTGTGAGTTAAATGGAATTTAAGAATTCAGTAGTTTATAAAGCCTGACTTATATTTTGTTCCCAGTGTAGTTCCTTCTGTTAACATGTCATTATTGTTTACTTTGCTGTTGTGATTTTTACCACTTTAAGCAGCATCCCAACACCACTGCATAATTAAACTTTATTATTGTGTTGCCAGTATGTTAAGGAACTGATTTTTGGAATTACATGAATGCAATTATTTTTTCTAGTCAAATTCTTCAGCATTTTAATGATTTTGATTGCCATATGCAGGTTATTTTCTTAAGATGCTAACTATCCATGTAGAATTATACTAAATTAAGGTGACTTCACAAACCATAGAAATGGAATGGACATGAGCTACTTTATATTATGCAAAACAATATAATTGTGATGTGTTTTTCATTATAATATCTTGTACAGAAAAATCAACATTTGCTTGAGAATTGAAGTACTTTGCTTGGTGTCAGCTTCTATCCAACAGATAGTTTCTTCTAGTTAAAAATAATATAATGGTAGAAAGAACCAAAAGAAGCTTATACTGTTGAATGTCACTTTACATCATAGTAGACAATCTATTAAATCTTACAGTATATCAGTTTATGATGCACTTGCTTTTATGCAGTAGCAGTGTTTTAAGAAATCAGTATTATTAATTCTTATAACTTAGTACTTTCATATATAACTTTACATATTTTAAGGAATAAGTAGACAGTGAAGGAATTGCTGCTATGTTATCTCTGCTTTAGAATAAAGCTTAAACAAAACAATCTCTAGAACTTGTTTCAGAGCTTTCAACTAGAAGCAGTGAAAAACGTGCCAACGATGACATACACTTAACTGTTAAAAAATTTTTAAACTTCTTATGGTATGTTAGATTTCATTCATGGGAGTTCTTCCATCATTCTCTAATTTTACAAACGTTTGTGCCAAGATAAAAAAATAAGCAATGGAGGGTTGGGATGGGTAGACACAGTGAAAAATCTGCTTCTGGTGCTAGTGCAGGTCTATGTCAGCATAGGTGAATTATGACTCTCTTACCCAAATCCCCAAGAATTTTAAGCATTGGGCAACCCCACATAGAAAGTAGATCTTTTGTTAAGATAGATCTGTATCCTTCTGTTAGCCAAACTAAGAACTGATTGTTAGGAGCATTTTCAAAGCCTGTTTGCTTCAGTTATCATGTGACCTTAAAGAGCTAACCTTCAAGTTAGGACGTTTGTAAGGTTCATGCCCTGCAAACTGAGTGCTTAAGCAGCTGAGGTGCCAGAAGGGTCGCAGCTTTTTATGGGGACCTGAGGCAACTGTTTTAAATTCTGTTTAGGTGAATGGATATGCAGAGCCTGTATGCAGAGGGAATATCAACCAGTCAAAGGGATGAACAGCAGAAAATCTGAAAGTTTGTAGACCTAACCAGTTGTGATTCCAGCAGAGCAGTCGAGGAGTTTTCCCATGCTGGAAAGCTCTAAGTAGGGACTTTTTAGAGGGCAAGGAGAAGTTTAGATACTATAACTAGCTGGAATCACCAAGGTTTTTATTTACGCTTTGTAAAATACTGATCCCTTTTCCTTTTGATTTTGTGTATCAATTCAGCTGCTTGCATATAGCTTCACCTGTGTTTGAAAAAAACAGCTTTACATTAAAAGCTTCCGTGTCATGCAGATTTCAGGGTGATGATCAAGTTATCTTTTCTTTCCTCTTTCCTTCATGTGCTCTGAAAAGGAAAAAGGAAATTAAAAAAGCACCTGAGCACTGGAATATTTTACTGATCTGGCACTTTGGTCCATACTTTGATACTTTAATGCTATTTTGTTAGTTCTGCTGTTGAACGGATCGTACAAACTCCTTAGTCTTAGAGAACATTGAAAGTAAAATTTAAATTCTTTGGACTATTTTCAATCCTTGTTTAAATTAGCATTTAGTTGAGGAAGCAGAAGCCAAGCCAGGAAACTGGAAATAAACTTTGGGGCAAATTTGGATTTGAAAGCGGATAGAAGTGGGACTTTGATCATCTAAGAATGAACTCCAGTCGCTTGTTTAGGAAGGCTGCAATTTCTGGGCCAGTGTCTCACAGAAGACTCTCTTAAGTTCTCTTAAACCCTTGCACCAGTGTATTGAAAGGGTTTCTCTTGCTTCATCTGGCCAAATGCAGTCATGGTGCAGATTGAGGGGAACCGTAGTATTCGTGGTCCTAGAGGAGCATTTGGTAAATCTACACCATCACTAAACCTGTGTGATCAATGCCTGGCCCCCTCATTTTTTCACTGCTGATTTAAATTTCTCTGGATTTCAGTTTTATGCTTTCAGCCTTTGGATTTTGTTATATTCTCACTAAATGGCAGAGCTATCCTGTATCTCATTCACAGTATTCTGTACTTAAGCTCTGTAATTAATCTTTGTCTAATAGAATGAAGGCAAAGAATTCTTTGTATCTCGCTGTTCAGTACTTTCTGAGGTGTTCATTTGTATTTGTGATTGCTGTTTTATCCAATTTGACTGTGTATGGTGGTTGTATGTTGTATGTTTGAAGTTCCATTTAAATCACTGTATGGTGCATGTTATTTTAGAATTCAGGTGGGGGTGTGTGTGTGCATGCATGTGCATGTCATAATACCCTATCAGTTCTACATTTATCTGCAAAATTAAGCAAAACTAAAGTTTCCTTTTGTTATTTCAGTCTGTTATATCTTTTCCCGTTTTCCCTTTTCAGCATGGAAGACCTCTGCTTTATCCTCTTCCCTCAGAAACACCATGGAAAATCTGGTCATGTGGTCTTAGAAAAAAATGCTAGTTACTCTGTTCAGATTTTCTTTTCCATCACCACTGTAAAAGGTCATTTGTTTGAGAGCCTGCACCTGCATTCTGGACCCGGTGGTGTTGTATGAAATATTATATGCTGAAGATGGCACATTGATTTCTGACTCTAATGGAATGTAATTTTTTATTTCTACAGAGTACCAAGCTGCCATTCTGCATTTAAAGAGAGAACACAAAGAAGAAATTGAAACATTAAAGGTATACTTTTGTAATGATTTACTTTCTTTCCCTGACTAGTGCATTTTACAGATTGGAGTAGTGCAAAGATCCTTTCTATCAAATGTTAAGGATTTAATTGTTTCTTTCTAGAAGTTGTTTTCAGTTGACTGCCAACTCAGCTAAAATTAATCTTGTTAAAATCTATACCTGCACTCGTAAATGATGTCAAAAAGCAGTTCTATTTGTTTCCTCTTTGTCGTTTCCCTTACTGTTGTTCTTCCCGCTTACTCAGCAGTGCAGTATTTTTGCATTGGCACTGGTGTTTAACTACTTACTCAGTGAAACATACTTCTGTAGAAGCAGTTTTCTGTAATTTTAACAGGAAAATAAGCATGTGTGAGACTTTCTGAAGTTTAGTATTGAGCACTCTTTATTGATGTATATTGATATACTCTTTTAAAGTATAAACTTGACCAACTAGTTATCAAAATCGGAAATAACACATTTTAGTATTAGAACTCGCTTTTCCTTGGCTGTGGTAAATAAAGTAAAATTCTACAAGAAAGTCTGTTTATCATAAAAGCGGGAACTTAAATGAGCATATAACTGAATTTGGTGATCATCACTAGTTAAAACTAATGGAATCTTCCTTTTCTCACCAGTTATTGTACATTCTTAAGTATAGCTGCACTGTGTTCTAATACAGGTTCATACGCTAAATCGTTAGTATACAGGTCATCAATTACAAAACATTTGGTATTTCCTTTGCCGTCATTAAGGCAAGTAGAATGGAAAATAAACAGATTTACTAACACAAGAATTCTGATGATCCAGTACATTGATACATTAACAGTGTCATTAGGCAGATCACATTGTATAATGTGAAGTATCGAAATTTACATTATAAAATTTCAATGGGATCATATAATGGGGAAGTAAAATTGTGTCATGATTTAATGTAATAACTTGTTGCATTTTATTCTTTAAGAGTATTAACAGAAAAATATGATGGTAGACATCCTAACTATTGAAAATTCTCGGGTTAAATATGATTTGTGCTACACACTGAAGGAACCTACAGACAAGGATTTCCCTGAACCAGCTCTTCTGCAAACTGATCCAAATCCCCTATCTGGTGTTTATGAAGAAGGTTTGATTATCATACTTACTCTGCAGAAGGTTAGGAGTGGGACCCTTAGTCTTAGTTATTCCTAAAAGGCTTAGAAAAATGTTAAGTTCTGGAAGGTATGTGTAGGGGGAAGTTCTCAAGCTATTATTAAACTGTCGTCTGAAGGTGAAAGTAAGCAACATTATCTAGAATCTCTCCCTTGAAACCTGTATATAGTGGCTTATAAGTGAGTAATATGTTTATTCTTTAGCATTAGAAAGTTCCCTGTACTTTTGTACTGTTTCTTTTTGTAGGGTTATTTTTTTCTTGAATATGTGAACAGGAATTCCTACTTGTTTTTTATTCTTCAATATTTATTATCACTGTGTTAATTTCTTATAAACTTCATACAGAATACCCAGGGTGCAACCAGGGCTTTACCCATACCACTGGTTTGTAGGGGTTGGTGCTGAATCTGTGAGACAGTGAAGTTGCAGTGAATGTAGCAGTCTTGAAAGATGTACAACAGTCACTGGGTAGGGAGGGGGAATGACAGTATAGTATTTTATTTTGCCATCTTTATGTTATCACCAAAATTTGAAGCTTTGTTCCTTTTTTTGATGTCACTGGAAATCGGTTTATGCCATGTAGTGTGTATACTAATTAAAATTAAAACAGATATTACACCAAGTCAATTACTGATGAATCTGTACCATCTCGTATAATCTGCATAACACATAACTCTTGAAGGGTTAATTAATGTATATAATTCAACTGAATCATCCACTTGAAGGTGATGTCTAAAAAGGGAAATGCAGTTGCTGTGTTCAAAGGATTTCTTGAAATTTTCACTGAATATTTACAGAATACTGAGTAATATATTTTTAAGACATGAAACAATTTCTGTTCTGTACTATAAAGTGTTTTGCTTTTCCTGCTCTTGCCGCTAGATGTCAGTTGAGTCTTTCAGAAAAAGTTCCCAAAAACGTGTGCATGTTTCATACTTCCTTCTAAACTGAGAGAATGTGTGTGGTGGTAACATCCTGCCCGCTATTTGTGTATCTGGCAGTTTTAGTTTTAGGTCAGAAATTATCTTGCTCATTACATAACTAGAACTGAAGTTGCTCAATGGATAAGTCGTAGCTGTCAACACCTTCATAGTATTTGTTCAGCAGAACCAAATCTTGAGTATCTAATAACCAACTAATCATCAGACAACAACATTAAATCAAAATATTGCAAATGGACTCCTGACTTATGAAAGAAAGGAATTTACTTGAAGGCAATATTTTGATTGCAGTGCTTAATATGTAGCTGCACAAGAGTGCAGCATACTTTTGTTTTCTGTAAGTTAAGTTGATAAAATGAGTAAGATTTCAGTTTTTCCCTAATATCTTCTTGTTCCCTTTAGCACAAAGGTACCAAATATCCCTTCATCTTTAGTTACATGGAAGTTTAATACTGCTTTTTGAAGACGGAATGAAAGTCCTAAGCTGACCTATAACCCTGTACCCTATGCATGGGTGTTTTTTTCTGATACAGGTTGTTAGGCTTCCACCAGCTCACTAGATCTTTAACATATTTCCAAACTGAGAATAATAGTATCTTTAGGTTTTTATATTACATAATAATATTACATAATGCATGTAATATAATATAGTGTAAGAAATGTTAATAGGTATTTGATAAAAAATTATAAACTATAGCTAGCTTATAAATTATTCAATAAATATTGCGTAATAAAGTCCTGTTTTTACATCTCTTAAAGTATCTCATGGCAAATTTTAGAAAGAAATACCTGTATAGTTACATCTAACACAGTTACAAAGATATTATTGAAACTTAAAAAGTAGTGAATGGTAGTGCAGTTGGTGTAAAACTGCCCGTGACATTATGAAAGAGCAAGCTGGCCTCATTTAGAGAAGAATGTATCATGAGGTGTTCATAGTGACCTTTGTGGCCTCCTTGGTAATGTTTGCATTTTTGCTTTTTTGTGAAGGTTCCAAGAGCTGAAATGTAGAAGTGGGTAGAAAGTAATTTCCTTTTCACAGAAGAACTTGCTTAACTTTGAAAACAATTTCATATCATAAATTGAGATTAAAAACCAGTGCCTCAGAGTGTCCCAGAAAACATTGAAATATATGGAAGAAAAAGGAATGTGAAAGGAAAAATCATAGCACCAGTCAAAATTATCTGATAATTTAAAGATCATTTATTTTTATTACGTACTGAGACCCCAAAGGCATAAATATATTTAAATTTTTAGAAAGTAATAAAGCTCTAGCTCTATGATCACTATTTCATTCTTTTACAAATCTGTTTTTTCATGTCTCATGCTTCCTAAGTCCTTCCTTGTCTCTTTGTCTTTTCACCTTCCCATTTGTTTTCCCTCATGGTCAGTATGCTTCCATTTATGAGGGCTTCCATTGCTCTTTAATTATAACATAACAAAAGGTGCTGCTTCTTCCTGTTATGTTTTGAAATTTTTAATTCAACTGTGGGAGGCAGTGGTAAATAGTGTTGAAAGCACTTGTATGCCAGAATGCTTATCAAAATACCTCTTTATAGAAGTGGGTGATTACAGTTTTATTTTGGCAATTTAAAGTGTCATTTACTTATATGTAAAAGTAAAATTTCATTTCAGCTTCAGAGAGTACATCAGAAATTGGATGTTTTAACATCAAACCATTTTACAATGTTTTAATTTTTCTAAATATGCTTTTTTGTAGGGAGACTATTACAACAAACTGGAATACTTTTGAGCAGATTAAATTGAAAAAAATCTGACCTGGATGCTCTTAAGGATTTTTATTACTCCTTTCTGGAGAAAAAGAAATTTTTTTTTTTTTTCCCCTCAGTTTTGTGTGTGCATATGTGAATTCTTGCATGAGATAGGGATATCATGATTTGTCAGAAGTCACTATGTTCTGAAATCTACTATTAAAATGTGGGGGGCAATGATGAATAGTGTTAAAAGCTTTGATATGCCACAGTACTTATAAAACCCAAAACCTTTGGATATACGTGGATATATGCTGACTTCTGGTAGTAAAATTTTGCTTCAGGATGCTGAGATTGTTGTTTTTAACATTTACAAGATGAAATGCATCCATAAGGCGGCTGGCTCCTTTCAGTATTTGCTGTTGGATTTTCATATTCCAGCATGTATGTATAGAAGAAAATCTGTATCATGTATGCTTCTCTCTCTGGTGGAGTTGCAGCTCAAAGGAGCAGCCAAGGTCAGCAAGGGTTTATTAGTCAGTCTTTCCTAATGAGCTGTTCAGGCTTTTCAGCATTTCCATGTGGTGAACTGATGAAGGTCTCCCAGCTTGTGGTTAATTATTGATACTAATCTTGCCTAACTTGAAATGTTTCAGTCTTTCAGCTGCTAAATGTATGGTTACACCACTTTGTGTGTAATGTGTGCCTTTATGAATCTTCTTCTTGGTTACTTTGTCCTCTTGAAGGAATTCTTGCTGTTCACTGCAGAGCCTCTCTGTGATGTAAGAGAGGAAAAAATGTAAAGACTGAAAAAAGCATAGAATTTATGAGAAAAAAGAGACTAAAAACTCCTAAGAAATTGTATTAAAATATCAATTTCAGAACTCCTAAGGCTCCCAGACAATGGCAGCAACATTAAAGTTTGCATTTCCTAAAATAGCAAAATCCCAGCAGGAAAAAAATCTTCCTGTACTGAAAAATTTGCATAGCCAGTGCTAGAGAAGGTAAAGTAGCAGACTAGGGAACAAAGGACAGGAGCAATCAAACAATAACTTTCTCCAGCAAGCAGCACTTAATCTCTTTGGAACAACTTGACAATTGCATCTTCATTCAGAAAGGAAGCTTGAAATTATTCTTCATGTTGTATGAAGATATTCCCCAGTTCAGTGCTTAATTATGTTTTAAAAACTTGCTCATTACAATATCTATATTCATTTCATACTCTATAATCAAGTTCCTGATGACATTTTAAGCATCTCTGCTGTGCTCTAATACTTACATGAAACAAAATTCTCCCCCTTCCTCTCCTCCACTGACTTCCTGTTTTACATATTTTTGATGCAATGCATGCTTTTCATCCTTATTTTCCTTTAACAATATGTTTACATTGTGATTATTTTCTTATCAGATAGCTTGAATATCCCAGAGGATTCTTCTTTCATAGTGTTGTGGTTTTTTTCAACATGGCCACTTGCCGTATTGCCATTCTGCTATTTTCAATGCAATTTCACAGTCAGACTTGGATTGTTTAAACTTCATGTCAGCTGCAGAATGCTGTTAATTCCACATGTTGATCCAAGGATTCTCCTGTTTATTTAAGAAGTTACCACAGACCACATTCTCTATATTGAAAACAGTGAAAATCTCTTTAACTCCGTTTCAGCACGTGGACATGGCAGTACATAGTTAAAATGTGCATAGAGCACGACAATTTATAGCATTAAAACTTCAGCAAGACTGAGTTCCTGCTCAAATTTCGACACATTACAAAACATTCTGCTTAATTAGGGCTAAAATAAAACTGTTAAAATTCATTATAACCTGCTGCATTTTTCATAGTTTGTGAAACTTAATTTATCCCATCACCTTGCCTTGAGTAAATATGTTATGCGCTCAGGAGAATAAAGTAGAGCAGATAACTTTGTACAGGATGACATTTTATTTTCAGAGATATTGAAGACCTCTGTAACATTGGAAACAATTGTCTACAAGAGAAATTATTGAAGTGTCATCATGGAATTATAAAAGCCACTAAAAATTAACTAGTATCAAAGTTACCATTTTGATTTTGAAAACATGTACCCCATGCTTGCTTGCCAAAGTTATCTGTGCTTTGAAATTTACTACACCAGATATTTGTTTAAATCTAGTAGTTTTAGGGCATTTTTTCTGAATTAAATACGTCGTGTTCTTTCATTTAAAAATTCTGGCTCTAATATTCCTGGGTTAAGAACAGGGACAAGTTTGTCAAGGATGAACATTTTGCTGATGCAGGGAAAGTCTGTCTGAAATTGGAAGTTAAAATTTTTAAAATAAAACTATTTTTTCTCATGTTCAGTAAAGACCAGATTTTAGCAGCTTCTGACTTTGTAAATCTGGTGATCATTGATTACATCTTCTGATGCTGAACAAACTTTCACATGTCATTTCCACAAAGCCACCAGAGTTGTTATAAAATAACACTGGGTCAAAACTAAGTTCCACTGATTAGTGGTTGCCACAAGTTACTCTTGATTAGGTGGGAATCACCCTTCAAAGGATGCTTTCAAAATAAAAGTCTGTCTCCTGACCCTCTTATTCCTGATTAGGCAACATGAAAGAAAACCCAGTGGAAAGCAAAGCAGACACCAAGAGCTAGACGTGTGTATGGAGATGTGAAAGGTACAATTTTAGGCAAAAAATGGAGAGCGGAGATACTAGAACTGGCAGTCCTCGTAGCATACAGTCTTGACACGCAAACCTGGCAAGATGAAGGGCAAAAGAGGTAGCCTGGAAATTAGGATGGAAAACGATAGGAGAAAGATGTGGGTCTGGGCATCACAATACAAGTTCTACTTATATGTGAGCAATTTTCTACAGAATATGTATCCTGGAATGAGTACAGTCCATTCAGTATTTAATTTTATTTTTGTTGGTCATTGAGCGATACCCTCCCTTGTTTATTAATCAAGATTTTATCTGAATATAAGTAGTTTCATTACAGTTTTTTCTACTGTCATAAGTTTTAATTTGTCAGGATGTTTAAGTATAAACTGGACTTTACAATATGTGTTAGGATAGGCGTGTAATCTTATTGTTCATAGACTGATTTGCGTATATGTTCAATCACAGTTCATTTTTAACTTACTTTGCAACTCTGCATTGGATCTCAGAATCCCGAGATAGTTTTTTGGTAAAGAAGTGTATCATTGGTGACTACTTGAGGAAAAATGACTAAAATGACTTGTGACTCATCTTGCAGGAATTTTGCAGTTTGACCAAGAGTAGAATCTGTTTCTCCAGGTCAGCACCATTATGCCTTTACTATACTAGTGTTGTGCCTCTTTCTGAGGGTCCACTCTTTGTTCTTACATACCTTACAACTGCAGCACACATAATGCAGAAGTCTTAAAAGCTTTCTGCTTTTTCATTATAAATTTTTTAACTTTTGTTTGGAATTCCCCCCATCATGTTCACTGAATGAGGCATTAGTTCAGTCGAAGAGAAAGTCTGTGTAGCTGCACTACATGGAAACATTGATGGAAAAGGATAAAATTAAGATTGTTCTGATTGCTCCCTTTTGAGTAATTGACCAAGGCTGGTTTTTCTAAGACATTTTTGTGTGCAATATTTTTTTAGAATTCTATAATGGGAGTGTCTAGAGTAGTATGGTGATACATAATGAGCATGTAGTAGATGTTAGTTTCAAGTGGGTATGTCTTTTACAGAAATACAGGGTCATTTCCATAATTGATGTTATACTTCTGTTTATCCATTTAGAATTTCTTTTTGTTGTTTTGATTGCACATGAGAACACTCTTTTATTTTGATGGAGAGGCTAATCATCTCTAAAAATTCTGACAACTTTTAGACAAAAATTATGTTCATTATGAAGAATGAAAATTGTCAGTTTCTAAAAGTGTAGAGTTAATTTTTTTTTATTCTCATGGCACTATTTGGCTGAATATTTCCTGTTGAGAAGTAGTATTCATTGCTGCTCATTATCCTTCTGTAGATATATAACTTTATCTTTGGTAACTGTTTTCCATGTGCTTTACTAATAATGCTTTTTGCTTCAACTTTTACTTAAACCAAATAGTTGGTTTCAACTTAGCAACATATATCATTGCTTTCCTATATGGTTAGAAAGATTTGTTATAATGGCTGATCTTGTAGCCTGGTTGCCAAAGAAATTAGTTCTTTATATGGTGAAGAAATGTTGACAGTAAACTCTCCTTTCCATCCCCTCCCCAAAAGAAAAGGAAGAAAAGAGAAGAAAAACAAGGTTGCATTGCAATTCTGGCAACATCAGCCACACTAATAAAATCAAATTCAGTGTTGGTTTACGACTTTGAATTTATGTGACTGCACAGGATCAAAGGATTTGTATCCCACTGGACTGCAAGGTCTATAGTTCATGGCAAAAACCCTCATCAAAAAGAACATTTTAGTAGTAAGGCTTTTCATTTTAATCAGCCGCAGTAATAAAAAAGCTGTTAGGTGTCCAAAAACATTCTCCCAAGATCAGAGACAAGTTGCTCTCTACTACAATCAGTTTTCTTATTGGATCCATACTGCCTCTGTAGTTTTTGTCACTGAAACTTCATCTTCAACTTGTTTTCAGCCATTTTTTTGCATTGTTTTCACATTTTGCATGCCAAATGTAAAATACGCCATATGTGTAATTAAAAATGATTCATGTAATTTCCCTGGCAATTGAAAAGTACTGTAATTTATCTCAAGTAAATTATCATCAAAACAAATTGTTTGTATGGAATTTTAATTATCAGTCTATATTTCTACATATTGTATTTTAAAGTATTTTATTAGCCATATTTTGGGGTTTTTTTTCTCCTTGCATATAATCTGAAGTCCACTGCAGAGAATAGGTTTTAGTATTTTTGTATCTATGGACACGTATTAACTGAGGCTGTCCTAAGACTAAGGCAGCAGCTGCAAGTGAGAAGCAGAGTAGGATAGTAACTACAAAGTTTGGGATAGGAAAGGAATGTTTGCATTTTCCATGTTAACTGTTCATGGTCCTAGTTCAACAAAAGCTGGAAATTAATTTTTAGCTTATGGTGTGGTTTCATTCTTTTATTAGTTTTGCCTCAGAGAAATTACATGCAGTATGTCATTTACATTTATTGGTGTGTTGCACGCTGGATCACCTCATTCCGTTCTGCCGAGTTTAAATGTTTAGCAGAGGTTAACAGTATTTAGAGATTTTGCCAATTAAATTGCTCACAAAATTACCAGTTTTCCTAGAAATGTATAGGCTGGTCTCAATTTAATTTGATACCCATTTTTTGCGTATTATGTAGGATTTATTTTTCCTAGCGTAATCTATCTTACATTTAGGAAGAATCAACACGTGGTCACTTTCTACAAGTATTGCTTGCTTTTGCATGGCATGACAGGTAACTGCTGTACACTACTTTTTGGCAGATTCTAGTGGATGTGGTATTCCATTCTCTGGGAATTCGCTGCTGCCTGAGATACATGCAGGCTTAAACTGGTTTTTGTCAGCTGAATATTTTCATGAATTTATTACTTTTAAAAACATTCATTCAAATGAGAAACTTTAGTATTAATGGGAATTTTATAAGTTACCTACCAAACATTTAAAATCTACATAAAATGTTGAATTATCTATTGTTAATATTATTTATTAATAACCTGAAATTTACCCCTTTAAGCATGTGTTGTTAACAGTTGGCTTTTTAAAGTACTATTTATCTAGTTTTTTAAAGTTTTTTTGTCAATTGTCTTGAGGAACGACATTGTTCAGCATATGTGCTGTGGTAAGAAATTAGTGAATCCAAGGCATTAATAATTTTCTGTTTGATATAAATCAGATACAAGAAGAATTTAGATTCCAGTGAGATTTCTCTGTAGGCACAGAGATTCCACAGTAGAGTACATCACTTACTGGATGATGAAGTGGACATAATAGGATCCATAAATGTGAAGTGTGCTATGGAGTACAATGGACATCAATAGAGAGATTTTTCCAAATACTTGGATTCATAATGTTTGCAGGATCTTAAAAGATTACCAAGAAATTTCAAGGGCACATCCAGGGTTGTATCTGATTATTTCATTAGAAGTTATGGAGAAGTTATTTACCCTTTTTAAGTGGGTTCATCTGAGTAAAGTGACATGTATGTAGGACAGCAGTAGAAAAAGAAGAACTAGACATGAGCTGTTGTGAGCTATGTATTGTATAACAAAATTCTCCAAGTGAGTTAATTTGCGTAATCTAAAATGATCGGATGGAAACTGCCTGGGTGAATGTTATTTGACAGAAACATTTACAGAGCAGACACAGGGCAATCAGGATGAGGAAAGCAAACTTTAAGGCAACCTGGAGATCACTCTTTGAGGAGCATGGAAAAGAGCACAGAACATTAAGAGACAGTGGAAGGTCCACAAAGAGCTGCAAGAGAAGATGCTGGAGCTTGAAAGAATATAAGACTGTGTGCAGCCCGTAATGCAAGGGGCGGTTTGTGTCTTCCACAGAATAGTCTCTTAAAATACATGGTCCTGTTCAGAAAACATCTACAGTGTCCTTGTCTCATAAATCTGCTTTGCATGGCTGCTCATACTCTTCAGATAGTGATAAAAATGGAGGTGTGTTTGTTACCTTATACATAGGTGGTCACTGAAAGCTTGTCACTAGCGAGAAAGAATCAGAATCACAGAGTCATAGAATATGCTGAGTTGTAGGGACCCATGAGGGTCATCAAGTCCAACTCCTGGCCCTGCCTGGGACACCCAAGGATCACTCCATGTGCCTGATTCAATTCCTGTTCCCACTGTATTCTACTGTCAGCAGACTTGATAAGTCCAGTTGTGCATTTTTTCTAAACTCATGGTAAATATGTATTATAAAAAAAAAGACAAAACCCTCAGCTATTTCCTATTCATTGTCCTTATAGATCCACTGGACTCAATATGTACAAATGCACTGGCCAAAGGCTTGCAAATCTTCTGACAGGCGCTTCTTGTTGGAGACAGGAACACGGCCTTTGCAACTGGAAGGATATTAGCCTGGCTATCACTGGTTTTGGGTCCTGGAAAATGGTAAAGAGGGTGAAGACAGAAAGCATGTAGGAAGAATCAAATTGTTAAAGAATGGCATTTAATTTAGGAGAAGAATGCATTTATAGTAATTTTTAAAAAGTGAAGGGTGTCAACAAGCCTACAATGAATACAGCAATTTCAGTGACACATTTTCTATGTAGTATACAGTTGAATATGCATAGAAGATGAAATAGGAAAGTCGAAGGCAAAAACAGCACTGGGAATTGCTAGGAAAGGCATTAAGGGAACAAAACAAAGGGGTAATACAAGTGACTGTGTAGGGGGAGGAGAATTAAGAATAGCTGAAGATCCTAATAAATGTATTTTAACTTTGTATGCAGCACTGAGTCGACTAAAGCAGTATTTAAAATGTGTTATAAATGCAAACTAATTCAGAAATGTCATGATCATGTTCTTGGCTACATCCAGAATAGTTTTGACTGAAACTGGAAAAGTGAATTGGAAAAATATTAGAAATATAAAAATATTAAAGAAAACATAGGAGTATCTAAATTTAAATACTCACTATAAAAATGACATGCTTTTGAATATTTTTCAGTAGTGAAAGCAGATATCATTCTGTTAATACCTTAAGTTTCTCATTCTTTTTTTGTATTTAGAGAAGGGCAGTTTTCCAGTTTAGAAGTTTTTCTAACAGAGAATTAGAAAACCCCAAAAGTAACAGCAGATGGAGTACAAAACAGTGCATTTCTCAAAAATAATTCTTCCTTAGATTGCCGTTAAATATCTACTTTTATTTACTGTATTGCTTTCTTACACACTCATTCAGTTGTTCATTTGCCTGGTTTTTTAAAAATATGATATATATTTTCACAGTAAATATTTAAATTGTAAAACTTGAAGTGAATTAGTGCTTGAAATTTTATGTGAATTTTAAGTCATTTTTAGTCCTATATATAAGTAATCATGCACTTGGTATTTTAAAAAAAAATTGTATGTTGCAGTGTAAGTAGGTGTATTTTAATTACGTGCCATGCTAATAATTTTTTACTCCAAAATTGCTAGCTATAAGACTGTATTTCTTTCTCAACTTCGCAGATGCCAGTTAAATAACTGAATATAAAAAAATATACATAGAAAAACATTGTTCTGGATATCAAACTACTTTTGCTCCATTTTCTCTATAAAGCGACGTATTTATTATTTTTAAATTGGAAAGAGAACTGGACTCCATATGCATTGCCTACACAAATATGTAGAGCTCTGGGAATGTTTGAGAATGGTCAGTCATTACTTTTTTACTGTGAGGTGTAGGAACGATTCTTACTGTGTGCCCTTGACGATGAGGTACCATATGTAACTGTATGTTTGTTGAGGTATTTGTTAGAGAGGAATTTTGATTTTTATGTAAACTGGCACGGGTTTAACTTTTTTTTCCCTGTGGAGAAATCCTTTGCTAAATCTCTGATTGTTGTTAAAATTTAAAACAAATGCATGTTTTTTCAAGGACAGAGATTCAACAAAAAAGAGCTTCTTTTCCTTTGTCAACACAATAGAAGAATAAAAAGTGTGAACTCTTCCAAAAACTGAAGATTAAATTACTTAGAATGAACAAAACCAAGAAGTTAGTGTCTCTCTGTGAAAAATTTGTTTTTCCTCTCTTTTCTATGCACAGTACTTTGATGGCCAAAATACTATTAAGAAAAAGAGCTCTAAAGTCTGTAAAAAAAGCTTTTCATTGGCAACTCAATAATTCTTACCTTTCTTTTCTTCTTTTTTTCTCTCCTTTTTTAATATCCCTCCTCGTGGGAACGTTTCCACATCTAATAACTTTATCCCTAGATACTTTGTGTCTTCTTTGTTTCCACTTTTTTCATTTTCATGGCTTGGCATAAGTAACTAATTAGATGTAACAATCACTGTATAAAAGTCAGAGAAGGGCATAAAATCGAGCTCACTTTCTCCCTAATACGTTATTTTTCCACTCTAATTAGAGTAAAAACTTGTAAAAGTGTGTTTCTCAGTTAAAGAAGAGGTCTGTCTCTGATATACCTAGAATAGCTTTGTTCAATAAATATGTGTCATTTTTACACAGTCACTTTTCAGAGTAGAATTACACTGTAAAGGCTAGTGAAAAAGTATTAGGCATTGACTGTGGAACATGAACTTGCTGATTTCAAAGGAAAAGTTTTGCATATTGCTTGCTCTGAACAGTGTTTTAGAGAACTTTTTTTTTATGTTTTACTGTTAAAATTCTCAGGATTTTTTTAAACATTTATAGTGCAAATAAGTCTTGACTAATAACAAGTTAGCAACTGATTTTTGAATGTAGATTGCTGTAGAAATTTATACTTTCCTTGTATTCATACATACACATTGTTCTACAGCTTCTCATATCAGAGCAATTCTGTGTCATGGTTTTAAAGTTTCTGTTCACATAAAATCACATTATAAAAAGCAGTAACACAACAACAAATATACTTGAGTTGATTGCATTTAATTGACTATATTGACTGTATTAAATGAGACTGTAATCTTTCTTTAACATATCAGAGAAAGGAGAAAAGCTGTCACACTGATATTGAGATTTGTCTGTGTCAATCTGCATTATCATTTCAAAGAGATTTAGACAACCTGTTGGTTACATGAATGAGAGGATTTAGTCTTTTGGCTTTGTGATTAATTTATGATTTATCATCTGATACTGTAGTGGTTAATAGCAGTATGGTACAATGATTCAATATTCAGAATTTTTCTTCCTTGAGCATATTCTTCATAATTTCCTGGGTCCAGTGGGACTAAGGCTGAGTTGTTGGCATTGTCAGAAAATATATCTTGCCTTTTTTCTCTGTGTTGTGTCAAGTCACCTAACAGGTGCCAAAAGGAGGTCACTGGAGTCATACATCAGAGGGATGGGTGTAAAGGGATAAAACAGGAAGACACTGGAAAGCCAATCCAAACACTCCTGTTGTTTTCCAGGTTACAGAGTATCAGTATTTTTGGATATTTGCATAGTCCTCTTATATCATATATTTTAGTAAGAGAGGTCTTTTTTTTAGGGGTGGCTTTTATTTTACTCATTAACAGAAGTAGTTTTTTAAGAAGAGGGTAATACAGGCCTTCTAGGCTTATGTATAAATGCCTGTATTCGAGGGATCTGAGAGTCAGCCAGGATCATTTGCTTGATGAGTTGATTTTACTCAAGGAAAATGGATCATATCCACTTCAATGGCAGATACAGACAAATCTTGATGAATTAAAGAAACTGATTTGTAAGTGCAACTACAGTAGTGAGGCCTGAAAAGCAAAATAGGCAAGAACCTTCTTTAATCAGAATCAGAGGTGCAAAAACTCTGAAACCTGTGTTCCAAGCAAGAGCAGATTTGGAAGCAAAATACATTATATCAAGGAGAAGGATAGACAGAACTGCCTCCTTATTCAACTTCTTCAAAATGGGTATTGGGTGGAAAAATGGAAGAAGAGGTTCATTAGCTAGGAAGGCTAGTTTTAGAATTCAGAATAGAAAAGGGCGTTTGACAACACTAAAGCTGAATCACGTCTTGCAAAGGAAATGTAAGGGTTGACTGAAAATATTCTTCAGCAGTAGAAACAGAAAGAAGCTAAGGAAACAAGAGAAGCATTATCCAGTAGGGTTGAGGTGGAAACAAAAGGCATTGTTGATTGAACCTGGAAAATTAAGACCAAATGAGCTGCCCCAAATTTCAATAGCAGTGATCATGAACACAGGGATGGCTTTTCTCTTAAACTGAAAAAACACACAGCTTTTGGTACTGAATAAAGCACAAAGATTACTTTTTTGCATATGACAATTCTTTTTATCCTAATGAAGAGTTGACTTAATCAGTCTGTGATGTGCTGTTCTTTGCAGATCCTTTTCCCTTAGAATTGCCATGCCACTGATCAATCCCTTCTGTGCCTGTGTATGCTGCAGCTCTCTTTCTTGAATTGTAGCATGTATTTTCAGACTGTTTCCTTGTCAGATAAAATTGTGAATTCTGAATTTTAACAGTGTAATTCAGCTTAATAGCATAATACTGTTTGCCTGTTTAATACTGACAATGAATGCAAGAAAGATTGTACCAAAGTAAGGCAACTTTTTTCAGTAACACATTGCTGTATGGATTAGGCTTAAGATACTCAAGAGGTACTTTCAAACTGAGGCTTGAAATCTGATTTCAGCGCATTAAGCCTTTTTCTTTTAAGATAGCAGGATAAAGAGAAAATAGTAGTAAGGCTTTATTGAAACATCTGTGCCTCTAATATGGTATTTGTAACAGTAATCTGGAAAAAATATATCTCTACTGTCATGGAAATTTAGGCAGCTGTATCAATTGTGTGTGTCTTTGTGTACAGGAGAGGGAGTAATATGTCAGTGGCTGACTGGCAAGAGTCACTGATACAATGAAAAGCCAGAGAACCTCAACAGACCAAGGCTTGAGGGTTTAATTCGATACACTCTCTGAAAGAGCAGATTAATGCTGCAAGAAACTTAAAAGGTTAGGGGACTGGAAATATGTTCCTTGCACTAGTTTGTTTGGTGTTGAATGTAACTATACAATCCAGATTTCTTATGTGTGTGTTGCTGGGAAGCAAGCAACCAGGCTTCTATACCAGTCAGCAAAGTGGCAAATGCAGTTTTCAAATGAAAAAACCTGATATCCTTTTGTATCTAAAGCTTGCAGATGAACACCTCCCACATTGTTCTTTGTAGTGTCTTGCTTTCATTTTCTGCAAAATTTTACACAGAAATTTCCTTTGATAGGTTTGAAAATCCTCTACCCATCTTCAGACATAAATCATGTTCATTCATGCATAGGGTGGCTTTCTAAGCTTTCGTTTCAGCTGCCTTCTCTTATCTTCTGCTTCTCCAGCCTTCTTCCCATACCTTCCCTCCCTCAGATATCTTGTTTCCTGCTGAATTTTTTTTCCATTTCATCTTGCTTAAAATAGTTGTGACCAAACTATTATATTCTGATGATGTTTGCTCTCCATTTGATTCATCATATAACTTTAGAGCCTTTCATCTCATTTTAAGAAATATTTTCTAGGAAGCAGACCTTCATTAAGAATAGGTATGTATTATTCGTGTTTATATATAAAAAAAGAGTGCATATTAATATTAATATTCTTGACACTTTTGCTGAAAATATTATCATAGGTATATAAGCTGAATAGGTTTCAATATTACTTAATATTGCTTCGGTGAATAAGACTCTGAGATGAAAATTAATTAAAATAAAAAGTTGTTTTATTACTAAGTATAAGTAATACTTATTTTTTGTAATTGGTAATGCTTAGTAATTTTAGCTTTAATTCTTGTTTATGATGTTGTTTTAAGTAGGGAAAATAATTCTGAAAATATGAAAGTTTTATGCTTTTTCTTGCTTTTCATTCTATCACCTCAAATATAATTTTCACTTTAAACTACCAATTGTATATTGTAAATTAAAGACCGGAGATCTGTATTTAGAAAGGCTTATAATACTAACACAGTTGCTTTCCTGCCCATTTAAATGTAGTAGTTTTGTTAGAGACTGTGCTTGTTTTACAGTTGTTTTTAAGGTGGCTTCAGATTTACTGCTGGGAAAATCTCTAACATTCAAAGTAAATTGTTTCTATGAGGGAGTTTTTGATGTCCAATAGGAGGAAAGTGCTATGATAAAAAAACCCCCAACCAGTTAAATTCCTTAAGGCAAGCTTACTTCATTACCTCGTTTATAGATCAGTATGCCAAGTTTAAAAAGAAAAGGAATTTCTCTGGAGCAATTCAAATGGCAGAAAATCTTGAGATAGTTGAATTGAACTAATAATAAAGCTAAATGCCAATAGAGTAATAGTAGGAAAAGGAAAAATGCTAAGCAAGTATACTGTGTTGTACGTGTTTGTCCTGAGTCTTCTATAAAGCTAAATAGAAATTGTTTCAAATGCAGATCTCTGTTTGATTCTCTTTGTAAGACTTTAAACTTGATTTTCCACCTTTACACTTGCCAGTGTAGAGGAGCATTTTGTACCCAGTGTTTTCAGATTGTTTACTTTGGATTTTATCTTAAGAAATTGATTAGAATTCAAGCTGATCATACTTCTGTAAGAAATAATGTATCTTGTTTGCATATCTAGTCAAGCTTCATTTTACAATATAAATTACAGTACATTACACTATATTGGCCATACTGAGCTACACATGCATGACTTGGATGCATATTAGTTAATGCTGTAAACTAATAGCTCTCATGTAATACTCAAATTGGAATGGTAAGTAGGAAGTGCTATGTTGCCATTTCTGACAAGCACTGTGTGGGAATTTTAGGTGTAAATTGCTGTGCCTGTAGGAATTTGGGAAAATCACAGGTCCTTAGCTGTTTCTGTTGAAAGGTTGGCTTCCCTTTTGTAGAGGGATCCTGAAAGCACCATGAAAAACTCTTTCAGGGGTCATTGCCTTGCAAAGAATCATGGTAACATCAGCCAGCTGCCTGATAGTATCATGGCATAACAGAAAATAACTTGTAGGGACCTAGTAACCTGGAATAGCAGTATTGGATTGTATTGGATTATTTAAAGGAGATATTTCTGTGCCAAGTGTTTTGTATCTTTCTGATATATGGTAGGAAAAGTGGGGTTTTTTCTTCCCTTACTTACTTATTCAGTGAAATCCTCTTGATTCTCTTGGTTCTAATTATTTTTCTGAGTTGTAGATTAAAATATATCTGGAAGAACTGAAATTTTAATCTAATAGTAGAGATAAACTTGAAGAATTTATGTGTACCTCTGTGAATTTTATTGATAGCACTTAATAGATTGAGAAATTATTTTGTTTATTTAATGTTTTGTCTTGAATGAATTTAAACCTCTGTTGTGTTTAATCTATTTTTTACTTCCTAACATGTTATCTCTCTTATGAAAGCAAAAAAATCACGTCATTAAATAGAATAACATTTGAAAATGGTACCTTTTTTCCATAATATACCATTAATTATTGCTTTCAATGAAAAACCGGCAAGTCTGCTTAAAGATAATGTACAATTTAGAATTTGCCCGAATCAATGTTCTGGATTTTTACTTACGAAATGTTTTGTTGAAACACACCCTGCTTACATTTCTTTAAAGATTAGTGATTGTCCAATTATGTAATAGCTTGCAATAAAACCATTTAGAACTGGGAAAGGGAAGTATTTCTCTCTTTGCTTAATGTAAGAACATAGTTTAAATGTGAAGATTTTTAATAGACTACAAAACAAACACTTCAGAAAAATATTTGGACTAAGGGGTTTTTTTTCTCGTTGCTCTGCAGTCTCAGTTTGAACTCAGGGTATTCCATATTCGTGGAGAACATGCTGTATCAACTGCTCAGCTTGAGGAAACCATTGCACACCTGAAGAATGAACTTGATAATAAATTAAACAGAAGAAATGAAAAAGCAAAGGATATTGGTGTTTCTACTGAAGATGATAACCCACCAAAGGCATACAGAAATGTATGTATACAGACTGACAGAGAAACTTTCATAAAGCCTAGTGAAGAAGAAAACAGAGCTGTGAAAAATAACCAAATAGTACCCAAAAAGCTTAATATTTCTTCTTTGACACATAGTATATCTGCCCAAAGTGAAAATAAGGACAATTACAATGTACAGTCATCAGAAAGTGTCTTGTCTTGTCAAACAAAACAAATGCTGCCTCCTCCTCCACCACCACCACCACCTCCTCCTCCTCCCCTTCTTGATTCTTCACTGTCATCTGTAGTTCCTCCACCTCCGCCTTTGCCAGTGGGTCCGACTTCACTGACATCTCAGTTTGGATCTGCTCCACCACTGCCACCTCTACTTTCTGAAGGCTGTAGGAATTTTCAAGCACCACCACCACCACCACCACCACCACCACCACCGCTTCCAGGGCTGGGACCTCCTGTTCCGCCTCCACTGCCTGGATCTGGGTTACCTCCACCCCCTCCACTTCCTGGGCCTGGGTTCTTCTTTAATAGCACTTTATCTTCAAACCGAGGTCCTCGAAAACCTGCCATTGAGCCTGGCCGTCCCATGAAGCCTTTGTACTGGACACGAATACAATTGCAAGATAACAGGTAAAATACATTTACTTGGACTTAGAGCTGCTACTTATAGGTCACGGTACATGGATGGGTATACTATTCAAGACTTAATAACAAAATAGTTAACGGTGTAGGAACGTATAACAAAATCAATGTAGAGACATGGAATTTACACACTTTTAGAAAAAAACTGAATCAGGTCTAGAAGTCTGAAAATCATAAGTTCTTTCAAAATACTACATTTAAATAAAAATTACATGTATTATAAATGAAACATTTTTGCATCATAACAGAAAGATGGGTTTTGGGGGTTATTTTTCCCATAATTCAAGCACTGCATGGATAACCATAGTGACAGGGTGCTTCCCAGATTTAGCACTAAAAGATAAAATGATAGCCAAGAGATGAGAAAGATTTTTTTTGTCTTATAATTAAGTCAGAGTTAGAATTAGAATTGAAATGTTAAAAGTTTGGTCAGGTGAGACCTTAGTTTCATTTTTGCTTTCCAGTCACTTCATGGGATCTGGTCTTCAGAGAACTATGTTGTGTCATCCTTGATGATTCCAGTTCTAGAAACTGGAAACAGTTAAGCCGGAACCTAACCTCTGTGTATAATTCTGTCACAGCAGGAAGAGTACAGCATATGTGCTCAGCAACCCGTAGCATAAAGTGCCCATTATGGACAAGTCTCTGTACCAATGGGGACCTCTATAGCTTTATAAACAATTAATAAAAATTTTTTGAAAAATTCCCATCTTAGTATGATTTAGTGCCGGGGTAAAATCCTAGATGTGCTTGAGGGAGGGATGCTGTCCAGAGGGAGCTTGATAAGCTTGAATAGTGGGACTGCAAACAAGGCCAAGTGCAAGGTCCTGCACTTGAGCTGAGGCAACTTCCAATATCAATAGAATCTGTGGAATAGAGGAGGTAGACTTAGATGGAATGTAAGGAAGAAATTGCTGGTGAGAGTGGTGAGGCACTGAAAGGTTTCCCAGAGGAGCTGCAGATGCCTCTTTCCTGGAAGTGTTCAAGGCCAGATTGGATGGGGCCCTGTGCAGCCTGGTCTAGTGGAGGTTGGCCCTGCCCATGGCAGGGGGTTGGAATGAGATGATCTGCAAGGTTCTTTCAACCCCGGTCACTCTATGGCTCTGTAACACTAATCTAGTAGTGTATTCTGTTGTACCAAATCCAAAGTTACTGTGAAATATACTATTTAATTGATTAGTTTGTAAGTGGTCATTAGATAAACAGGCATAAATAAACAATTTTGGGCAGGTTTTTTTTAAATGATCCTACAATCTTTGTTTATGTGTTTATGCTACCCATTTATTTAGCTGACAGGAGAAAAGCAGTTCTCCCATTTACGCTTTCTGGGCCAGCACAAATACTGCACTGCCAAAGTGGAATGTGGCTTCAAGCACTACTCAGCTGCTCTTTTGGATTTGAGATCCTAACTTTCCTTCTTGTGTTTATTACTGTAATATAGAGCTCATTAAGAGGGATGGCTCAAAAAGGCTTTTTAGGGCATGCTTCAGTGATACAGACTATTTTATTTTAATGAGGAGTTGTTCATTAATTCAGGTCCTGCATTAATGCCAGTAATGAAATTACATGATTATTTTGACCTAAAGTTCAAATCATTATTATCTGTGTTCAAAATTATGTTAGCCTAGCAGCAGTTACCAAGATGCTAAATGTAAACATTTTAATAAGTTAAATTATATTACTAAATATGGTTTACAGTCATAACACATAATAATATGTGCTATACGGTATATGCACACAGTATATTACATAATGTATTATATACTGTGACTATATATTGTATGTTTTAATATATTATGAATTACTAGAAATTATTTATTATAGTTTATCTTAAAACAATGATTTTATATAAATTTTTTATTTATTTACATTATTTGCTATTATTATGAATAATTTTTTTATGTTTCTCTATTATATTCAAACACTGTTAAAGTAAATATCTTCAGTTAAGTGGATTTAAATATGAGTTTTATTTTGCTTTACAGCTCTGAATTTATTTTGATGAGAAAGTACCATTATTCTGGTATAAGAAAACATTGTAAGGTGTTAATATTTTATATGAAATATTTGACAGAAACAAAGAAATTAATGAAATGTCAGTTGTATATTCTTAGTTTTTCAGAATTAAAAGCATTGAAATATTTTGGAGCAGGAAGCTTGAACATTTTGGTTTTACTTTCCCAATATTACTTCAGCATAATCGTTTCATAGTGAATAAGTAGTTGGTCCATAAATAGACTTTGTTGTAATTCTTCCCGTTGAATCAATGAAATCAAAGCTTTCTTTCTGCAGTAGTGCTTGTTCACCAAGCTTTTGCAAGGTAATTCATAGCGTTCTGATGAACTACTGGTCACCAGATGTAATGGTCCAGCATTTTCATGGTCTGTATTAGAACTGGAAATTTCTTCAAGGGTTTGCTGCTCAGATCAGAAGCTGTCCAGGACTTCTTGTTGCTGAGCCAGAAAGAATCCTTCATTCTTCAGTATTGCTGACACAACAACTAATGCCGGGAAGAGTGAAGCTGTGGAGCTCTAAGCATGTCCTGTGACACAGAATATGCTGCATCAGCAGATGCTAATAGGAAAAAATAAAGAGTTCCTTAAACGTTCATGATAGTAGACACTTAAGTTGAAAAAAAATCCTAAATTTAAAAAAAAAATTTGACTCCTTTCAAATTGGTCGATTTTCCATTTTGTTGCATATTGCATCTATGTTTAGTGACAATCAGCCATTTGTATTTTATAGTGGTTTTCATCTAATTGCAAATAATTTCACTGCCTTTTAGTGACATCTGCTGGAAGAAGTGGTCCCACCTTGTACTGATAAAAAGACAAGAACTCTCAAAAGTTTTGTCCCACATATTTTCCTGAAACACTGAAATTTTGAAACAAAGCCCTTTCAGAATTGATGTACAGTGTTTGTAGCACTACATATTATTTTCCCCTAATCCAGATAAAACTAAAGGATTGTTTAAACAAGCTCGCAGTTGATCCAAAACTATATCTGGTCTTGGAAGGCAAAAAAAGAAGGAAAGATAATCCACCTTTAAAATTGACAGTTGGTTGAATGAAGAAGAATACTGGCTGGTCTCCCAAAGTATAAGCCACATAGTTACTCTAGTTTCTCAGAGCTGCAGTGAGGATGAAAATGAGCATACAACATCTGCGGATGACGTGAAGTAAATTAAATCATATACAAATTACCCCAAATGCTCTTAAAATATGCTTGAGTAAAATTTGTTCAATATATGTTGATATTGTTTATTTTTATAGGTCTAAATAGATTACTGGGAATTTCTCCAAAAAGCTGCCATTGAAATACTCCTAATGCTGGTTGAAGTGGCAGAAATCTCTTGAGATGTATTTGCACAAGCTGCAGTTGTTGCATGAAGAACTGTACAATACGAATGATGCATTTTGATAGTCTAGCAGGCACAGGCTGGACTTTAGTCTAGCAGGCTAAATAGCTGGAACTAATAACTAAAACTAATAGTTATTAATACCTTTTGACTTCTTACAAGAGCAAGGTATGGGGAAGGAATGCTTTTTGTATCGCTTTGAGTTTAAATCTATCATGGATTTTCATCTATTGTGGTTAGATCTATTATGGTTTCTCGTAAATGTTTAGGAATTTTATTATTACCTTTCCCTTTTTAGGAAAACTGCTATGCCAACATTATGGGAATCGCTGGAAGAACCTGATATACTTGACACTACTGAGTTTGAATATTTATTCTCCAAAGACACCACTCAGGAAAAAAGAAAACCATTATCGGAGACTTACGAGAAGAAAACCAAGGCCAAAAAGGTATTTATTGGTTTTTTGTTTGTCTTTTTTTTTGTGTGTGTGTTACTGTTTAGTCTTTCATTTTGAGAAAACTCTCTTTTAATTTTTGGATTTTTTTGTGAATGAGCAGGCAAGCACACTATGGATTGCTGATTCAATCTCAATTCTCTTGCTTGAGAATGCAGGGCTGTTATTTACCTTGTAAGATGTTTTGCCTTTGATAATGAAAGTTCCACATTCCAGTGAGGTAGAAAAAATACTGTGTAGGAGAAAAGATTTAAAGTTCTAATTCATATCTGCAAGTGCCAGTATTTCAGGCCTTTACCTGCCCTTGAGCTGATTTACAGTTAGTGCCTGTCATTAGTTAACTCTAGCAAACCTCTCTTTCACTGAGATTAATTTTATTGGAAAAATAAAATTTAAAGCGACATTTTGAATAAGGAATGCCAATTTTTTTTTTGTCCAGTATAGCTAATGAGTTGTGTCCAGAAGGGACAGGACAATCATGTCTTTAATAGCCAGAGCTACATGCAGTAGCTGTGTCATTGCCGTAGCGCAGATATTGTCTGCTTCAGACAATGTGGTTCATTACAGAGAGAGCTGGCACTTGCCAGTTGGGATGTGCAGATAAGAAAAAGAAATGGCATTAATAGTATTTGCTGCCAGAAAAATTCTAGGCTGAATAATAGTACTGTTTTCCTAAACCAGTGTGATTACACATCAGAAACTACTGAAACATTTACTGTGTTTTAAATCTCTTTGAGTTTACCTGCTTGGCACCACAAGAGGGCACTTTACACGTGAGCTGTGCTTGCTACCTTCAATTTTATAATACATAGAATGCGAACCACTTTCACATGTTGGCGCTTTCAGACCTTTCAGAACATCTTTGATCATAGATTCCCTGTATTGTGTCTTAATGCAACAGCTAAGGAGCAGTATCAATAAGGCTATAGAATTTATAGAATTCAAATTCATGCAATGCAAAAAGTAAAAAATTAGAAATGGGTCCTGGATGGGGACATGCTAGCATTTTTTAATACACCCCAAAGAAATAATTGTTACAGTCCTTCAAATATTACACTGAAGTTGGACATGAACATCTCTCTGAAAAATAATTTGAGATATTTTACTTGACAAATGCTTGAAGTAAATGTGATACGTAGCAGCAGCTGTATCCTTAAATTGGATTAGTTCACATATCTTATACCTTCTTTCTAATATTTATTTTTATGTTTCATTGATTTACCTTTTCAGAAAGAATTATTTAGTAGGAAATACAGGTTTCTAAAGAACTTTGAAGAAGTTAATCACTGTAGTTTTAATGGGGAATTAATATGAACAGATAGTTGCCTTTTTATTTCAAAATCTCAGTAGTCGAGGGAGTATATCTACTTCTGCAAGGGAGTGACAGCAAACCAGGTACAGAATTAGGCCTGTATACTGAAAGATGAAATTGTGTTTTTCTTTTTCCTTGCTGCTTTGTAAAGTAACTTATTTGTTTGAGCAGTGTGATTTTTTAATGATCTCTCCTGGCTTATCAAAAATTGAATTGGATAATACTTACAGAACATATTGGTATAATAATATGCATTATTTCTTGTGAGCAACCAATGTATTTTCATACAATGACATCTTTTTTTTATTTCTATCACTGTTTTAATTGTTCTTCTTTGTTATTAAAGGTAAACTTACTATTTTAAGACAGTGGATATATTTACTGAAATAAATGAAATTAAAGAGGTTCCTTTAAAGTACTGTATAAAAATACAAAAATAAATTCCCTAAGAGACAAATTCAGAATTATATCTATTGCCTTGCCTTTAGTTTGGTAAACTGGTGGGATTGTGATCATGGCATTACAAACCATGGGAACTGTAGGATTTTCCATGAGAATTTAGAAAACTCGTGATCAGTAATGTGAAACATTCCATCATTAGATCAATTTAAAAATTAAAAATAAATCCACTTCTAGAATTCAAAGAAAATTTTATTTGAGTACAGAAGCATTTTCTTTTGCTATATCCTATTTTTTCACGTTTCTCGGTTAAATGACTCATAGTAGCAGCTGAATGTTTTTACAGACAGTTGGCCCTCTTAGATGGTCCTGTGTTTTTCTTTGTCTCTCTGAAAGCCTCTGCAGGCTGGCTTCAGTGGTTCAGTCTTGGTGGGCTGCAAACAATACAGTAGTAGAGAGGCATTTTATTTACTTATAAGAGGGTTTATTAGTAGATAATAACAGAGAGCTCCTGTAGATCAATATAAAGCTGTCAGTTTGGCTGGTTTCATTTCTGGTTTCTCATGCTTTTTCTTGGCTCTCAAACTTTCTTGCCTTTTTTCTGACAGTTATATCTACTAGGGTTTTAGCAAGAATCTTTTTCTTTGCTTCAGTACATAAATTTCTGCTTGTCTGGTCTTAAAAATGGCACCAGTGTCACATTATAGAGGATTGTATAATCTGGTAAAGATGCTTTCTACAGACATTAAGAAACACTTATGAATCTTATGAGGCTCATCATGTATTACAGATTTAGCTGATGCTGTGTCATTATTTGTAAATTATTTGTAAATAATTTACAAATAATGACACAGCATTATTTTTAAATTTACTTATTTGTAAATTCCTTTTGCATGTTGTCTAAAAGATCCTTCCAGAGCAAGATACGGGTACTGCAATAAAATCTTGAGTTACAGTTTGTGTTTGAAATAGTTAAGCTGTTTTATTTAATGATACTTGTTAAGACTGATCCATTCACTGCATTAAACCTCTTCTCTACACAAACTATGCCCTATTTCATACCGTCTTATACAAACTAAGTTCAGCCTCCTTGGTATTTAGCAAAATGACAGACCGATAGATGGTGCAGGTCTGCTTATTGAAACATGATTATTCAGTACTTTACTCCTTGAATGAGAATTACATCAGTGCCTCCCAGTCAAGTTCCTTTTTCAATTGGAAGTAAGATTTTATCTTTTGAATTAGAGGATAATTGTTTCTCATTTAACTCCTTTGCAGTTCCAAATAGAACAATATTATTCAGTTTATTCTCAGAATTATTAGTTCTGTGAAACCAGTTGGAATAATCTGTATGCTTAAGCCATGAAAGGAATGCTTCTGTGGGAAGCCTGTAGAAATTTCAGTTTGTTCTGTTCTTACCCATTTTTCCACATAGTAGACACTGTATGGCAACACAGATTAAAAAATTCACCATATGCTTTACTTTTTTTGCTTACAGCTGATAGACACTTGCTATTTTCAGCCAGAAATGTCTAAATGTTGTCCTACACAGGTTGTACCAAGGGAGGTTTCGGGAATTTCTTCACTGAAAGGGTGATTAGCCATTGGAATGGAGTCTCCAGGGAGGTGACAGAGTCACGGTCCCTGGAGGTATTTAAGGGAAGACTGGCTGTGGCACTCAGTGCCATGGTCTTGTCGATATGGTGGTGTTCAGTCATAGGTTGGACTTGATGTCAGAAGTCTTTTCCAACCTCATTGATTCTGTATAAATAGAATGGCTGGTCTATTTTCCAGTACCATTTGGCAAGTTTTTCTCAGAAAGGAAACTTCTGAGTATATATTCATATTACATACATATTTATACTCATATAGATAATATTATTACAATATAATATATAATTTCTAAAATGAATATTTATAATATGGAATATATTTCTATTCATACATATATATACTCACTGTCAAAATAGGAGAATACACTGAGGACTCTCTGGACTGCTCTGCTGGTTGTAGTTACCTTGGTGTTTTGCCTTATTTCTTGGATAGCAGAATACAAACTCTGCAACCACCACGTATTTGCAAGAGGCTTCAAATACACTGAAGTAGATCCTTCAGAAGGCTTTCATGTATCTGAGATCTGGTCAGAAAGACAAAGATAAGCACAAAGCTAATGCAATTAACCGCGAGGTTAATATGGTTAAAGATGCTCGGCTACCTAAAAAATAAGATGGGGTAAAGCTGGCTAACTGACTGGTAATAGTTTAGCAGAAAGAGTCTTGGCATTATAGTGGCTCACGAAAGGAACATGAATTGTCAAATCGTGGTACTACTAAAAATGAAAAACAGAACTCTGATAGATCAAGAGGTATTGCTTGCCAGACACTCAGCCATGTCTCAGTTAAGAACTGCATCTAGATTTAGGCACTACAAGCCTTCATTAAAAATTTGCTAAGTAAAGAGTCAAGAAGAGGGAGAATTATGAAAAGTGAAGTAGTCTCTAAGGAAAGAATCAAATTATTATGATTGTTTAGTCTAGAAAGGAGAAAGTTGGTTGAGACATACAGTATAAGTGTAATCAAGTGCATGCAGCTGCTGCAAAGAAAAATTATGAAACGCTTTCTAAGAGCAAGGATACCAAAGGAATGCAGAAAAATTTTGGCTGGGGAAATTGTGTTTCTGCATTTGGAGATCTTTAAGAAAGTTTATTTAGAATGGTACACATATAATTGGTACTGTCTTGAAGTGCAGAAATGCTGTAGATGACATTTTGAGTGCCTTTTCAACATCTTGACACTGTTAATCAATTAAAAGACATAAAGTCCACTTTCTGTCCGTTGTCCTATGGGTTGAAACAGCTGGCTGAACGTTTTTTCAAGAGTGGAAATACTTTCATGATTCCCAAATTTGTTGCGTTCATGTCAGACAAAAATGGCCTATTGAGTTAACACTGAGTTCTGGAGGCTTCTGACAAGTATGTAGGGGAAGAAAGGAAGGGAAATTAAGAATCTAAGCAGCAATGGTAATACAACTTCTTAAAGGACTGCATAGAAGGGGATTTTACTATATTTAGAAATACAATAACTTATTTTGAAAAAATGTAGTACATTCTACACCCTCTGAAATAATTCAGGGAACTCTTGTTCTTGTGCATTTATCTTCTCTGCATCTGTACAATCTTTTATTCAATGTTCTGCAGTATTATGTAGATAATGGTAAAAATTAGTATTCTGGGGGTTTGATATTATGTCTTGAGAGTAGAATTTGGTTTTTTCTATTTGGGAGAATTTACTGGCTAGATTAATATACTAGTTACATCCCATTATTAGAGCAAAATACTGTGCAATATATTTAAATATTAAAAATATAATTCTTTCATTAAAATGTTTTTGAATTAAGACTAGGTGCATTATAATCATATATGAAGTAATGTAATGCCGTAAATGTTTGGAGCTAATATCCCTGAAACGGAAAAGAGATGATTGCTGACTTTCCCAGAGACTCTAGGTGAATAAATAATCTATGGAAGGAGTGGAATTTATTTCATAGTTATTTTATGGTTCTGAAGTGGTTGAATCTGAAGCAGGAAAAGTTGAAATTACTGGGAAAAAACAAAAGTCCATTAGAACCTGAATATGAATCAAATAAATTTCTCTATGGTTTTGGCTAATTCAGTTAGAGTAATCTAAATATATAAGTTACTGGTATGATGTGGCTTGATAATACCCGTTGAATCTAGAAGTTTTTATGCCATGTAAAGTGTTGTGGTCTTTAGTTAAGCTTTTTCAAATGCATGTAGGTCATCCCATTTTCAATATTACTTAGAAGTTGCAGCTTCTTGGAAATCAAGAAAGAGAAGGGCTAGATCCACCAGTTTATCTTAGCTCATAAGAGTAGTTTAGGTGTTGATTCTGTTAGACATTTAGACTTTAAATGCCTTTTGAGTATAACTCCTTTTTTTAACTCCTTTAGTTAAAGCATCACTGACATAATTTTGAAAGCGCTACTGTTAATCTAGACTATATTCATCATCATTTCTATACTTTCTTATGCTTAGATTTCAGATGTAGCATTCTAGACATATGATTTCTGCACCTATTCTATTTTCAACTAACATCAAAATATTTGTCTAGGAATGTATGGTCCACCTAGTAAAACAAATTGTAAGTTACATTTATGAATATGTAAATGGACTTCAACTATGAAGTTTGTTGTACCAGAAATACTCGATTATAAGTGGATTCTCTGCAGTACCAGTAAGGTCCATAGCTGCTCATGAAAACATGGAAAACTGAAAACAATGAGTATTAAAAATATAACCTAATTTTTTTGAAAACAATACCAACCAAAAGCCCAAACCCTATCATTGCTTTTGAAAGAACTCAGCTGTTATAGATTTGAATATAATTTGAGCGGTCTAACCTCTTTCTCACACTCTGAAAGTCATCTATAGATATTTTCATGTCAGATGAAGGACTGAAGTGTTACATGCAGACAATTTTTCTATCATTCGTTCTATGTTAACATTTCTTGTCTGTACATATCCATGCAGATTTTTTAGCTGATGGCACATGTAATTGTTTCAAGCTATAGTTTCTCCTTTCCCTGTTAAATTTGCAGAACTAACATAATTTCATTACCAAACAGGAGAAAGGCAGAATTAGGACATATATTTTGGAACAAAATAAAAGACATTATTCATTATGTATTAAGCTATGATACTCTGTACTATTGAAAAAGAGGTTATTTGGAAAAGAAGATTCCTTTGCTGAAATTTTTTCCATGTGCATTTTGTAGCTCCATTGCTAGACTTAACACGTATTTTGAAGCTGTATTAGTTTTTCCAGTATATTTGAGCACTTGTTAGTAATTTATTCTCAAAAACTCAAGTATTTGCTATACTTTTTCAAGAAGCAGGATAGTTGGATATTTGTGATGCCACTCTGTCTTCATCTTGCCAAAAAAAATGAGTAAATGTCAAGTAATTTGTGTCAGGTGTATGCTCCAAATGAAAGTCCATCAATCATTTTTGGCCCTTTAGTGCAATGATTATCATTTCAAAGACGCAGGAGGACATTAAAGATAATGGCTTTTCTGTTGTCTATTATCTCTAACAGACTTCACATAATTATTAACATGTGTTCTCATTTACAAAGAGTGTCAATATTTTGAGTGAATTGCGTTTTTTTAACTGAAAGGGATATGTCTGTCAGCAAGTTTTTTGTCCATCTAACTAAATGAGAAATTACAATTAATGAATTTTGTGTTTCTGCAAGAAGGGCAGATATTGCAGAAAGTGTTGGAAGCTTTGCGGGGTTGAAACACAATGACTGTCTTCAGCTGTCTGCATAAGATAATAAACAGTGTTCAAACTTCAGCAGAAGTGGTATAAAATGCTAATGCATGCTCTTCTGAGGCACTCTCACTTTCTTTTTATATTTGGTGCTGTGCTGAGAAAAATAACTGGCATTCCTTGTTTATCACAAAGCCGTGAAATCATGTAGAATATAGAAATTATCCGTAGAGTGAATACCTATTTTGTGGTATGTCTTATTTTTGCAGTTCTGATAGGAGTAAAGATACTGAAATGAGTTTCTTACTAGCTTTCTTTCATACCTCCTGTTTGAACCTGATAAATTGCCATTTGTGTGTCTTTTAGAAAAAGGCTAAAAGTAGTGGAGTTTTCAAGCTAATAAAATTGTAAATAGACATTTAAAAATATAAAGATATGGTTCATCCATGTTAAGGAAAACATAATTAAACTTGGCTCTCACTTGAGTAGGAATATGAGAGATAATGTCTAGTCTTAAGCTTCTGAAATTTCATTGGTAACTCTTGGAGTGTTTATGCACAATGCCTGGAGGGGCATAATTTGGCTTCTTGTGCAGGATATTCCTCCTGTGTTTGAACAGGGTTTCATCAATCTACTTATGGGTCCAGGCTGTTGATTTGCTGTAAAAGTTAGTGAGTGGGAATGGAGGGAAATGCTGTGATATGCAGGACAGCTTTTTAGCTTATGGCTTTTTTCAATAAATTTAAATATTATGGGAGGAATCCATGCACCACCAGGAGGAATGATTTAGCTTTTAATCACTAAAGTAAACTGAGTCTCTTCAGATTTCAGCACCAGTAAGTGTCCTGGACAGAATGTAGACAGTTCAGTTAGACAAAAGAGTAAAGTCTGTTGTATAGTATTTAATGAAATACATTTCTGGCTACATTAGAGAAGCACCTTCTAATGGGAATGACAGAATAATTTATTAGTGTATTCAAGCTTTGGTATATCTTCACTTTTGAATTAGGTGATAAAGATTTGAAAGATGTAGATGGGACACTTGTGTACAGCAAATCAGCTAACTTAATAACATTAAAAAATAGTCAGGGGAAAAAACAGAAAAAGCAAATAATGCTATGGATCAGTGAAGTAAATGAGTTATCACCAGCAGTCACAATTTTGTCACTAAGCCAGAAGATGCTGCATCCATTACAACAATACATTCATAGGCTGGTGAAGCAACAGGCAGCTGGCAACCCCCTCCCAGGCTGGCATAGCAGCATCAGCTGGCATCAGCTGGGTTTTAGCTGCTTACCTGTCACTGCCAGCTACAATCAAGACCCAGTATGCTGAGAGGTGATCAGTGATTTGTCTTTTAAAAGCATAGACTAAATTGTTCAACGAGGCTTTACAAACTTTCCTTTTATTTGCCTTATGTTTTTACTGAACTGAAAAAGTGCTGATTTTTTTTTGTTTCTCCTTTCTATTTTGAATTCACACACATATGTAATTCCCCTGTAGTGACTTTGACAGAATAACCATAATTTGGGACAAAATTAGTACCTTTGAAAATTAGTTCTCTGTTTTACTACTGGTTATATATTTTACCTGCAAAATATTGCAAGTTACACATTAATTCTAAAAATCTATGACAAAAGTCCAATATAATAACTTAGCATTATAACTATGGGTTTGAAGTAGTTTTATGCTCAATTTAAACTATACTGTTGTCATGGTCTTCCATTTTTGCTCGCTAATGAATAAAGTATTAGCCTTCAGTTACTTGGCTGAAGCTATTTCAGGTAGTCTGCATCTAGTTTGATGCCTGTAATTGTGACCATGTGTACATTTGTCTAAAATGCATGTGAACATACAGTTGCCATTTTAAATCACGAATCTCTGGTCTAGCTTTTAAAATTATATAGTGTTGTCTTTAAGGGATTTTTTTTCACAAATCTTTTAAGGGGGAAGTCTTGCTTAGTAACATGAGCTAGTTTGATCATATCTGGAGAATATATTAGCACTTACAAATACTTCAGTGGAATGATTTCAAATGTCATATTGCCTACAACAACTATAGTCTGGAAAGGTTTTGTCTCAAACTAGGCATGTCTAATGGGGTTTATGACAACCTATGAATTTGCCCTGAACAAGGTCAACTTGGAGGTCAGTGAATGCTGTACAAATTGCATACTGCTCAAACCTGTAATTATCCCTGTAAGAAGTTAATGTGCTGCGGAGTTCAGCAAATTCATGTAAAGTTTCAGAAATGACCATGATAAACCGAGCAGTTACTTATATTTGCTCAGAAGAATCAGTCAGCAGAATGTGATGCTTCCACAGTGTTCATTTAAGGTAACTTGGAGCAAAATCATCTTGTTTTCTTGTGTACTCAGGAGATAAAGAGCCTGAATTCTTTGTCATTTGAAGAAAACACTTTTCATAGTATTACTTTCTTAGTATCCATCATAAGTGCTGTTCATATAGGCAGAAAAAACTCTCAGGGTAGATTTTTTCAAATTTTGGCAGAAAATATGCAGTATCTACTTTAACGTAAGTTTATTATTGAGTACCTTCAAGAAGGACCTAAAATATCTGTCAGATCTTTGTTGAAGACAGCATGTGTTCCAACTTGTGCATATATATTCCAATTTCAGTATTCTAAATAAGAACTAACTTTGCATTTTCACTTGAAAATATCAGTATCATTTCTTTTTTCCCTGTATTTGTTAAAAAATCTACCTTTGTATAGATAAGTGACTAAGTAGTCGCATAGTTAAATATTTATAAATCACATAAAACACAGGTAGGAAACATTTGTATGAGTTAGTATAAATTTTGTCAGTTAACTGTCTCTAATGTGAGCATCAATAAAAGTATTACAGCAATGAGGGATAACAATTACTTTACATTTTTTACTATTATTAAATATGAAAATACACATGCCACCTTTAATTTTAACATTTAAATTAAATTTGGAGAAATACAGATTAAATATTGTTCAGATACTAAGAATATAAATTTAGAGAAAACATAGCTATTAGTTTTAGTTTTGCATATGAGTTAGTATATTTAATGGTATTTGTTCATCAACACTATGAAGTAAGCCATCTTCTTGGATCTGAACATTTTGTATTTCTGAAGAACTTGTGTCTGTATTGCATTTTGTGATGTACTCCTGTCATATCTTCCTTATGAAATAAATCAGAATCACAAATACCCATAGCTCAGACATTGTGGGAAATTTGGTTTTTACATTTCTGACATCTGAACTACACTGATTCCCTCCATTATAACTAATTTCATCCAGCCAAAATAACATTATTGTTTCACTTCCTCCTCTTTCTTCTTCTCCCCCTAAACTGACATCAGAAAATATTACAGTGTGAATGTCAGTATATTATACTATCAAATGTCTGTTACCCAAATGTGAACAAAATCCTGAAATCCCTGTGGAGTGTCAACAGTGTGGAATAAGAACATTCAGACACGAGTAAAAGAAATACTTTCAGTAGTTCCCAGTGTTCCAGAAGTACTGTTGAGAGGACATAAAAAGACAATTCTTCAATTCCTCTTGGTCAGGAATTGATCCTTTGCTGAAAAAATAGACATAAACCTGTTCACACTGAAATGTAAACTACCAGACAAACGAAGGAACTTGTGATGTACTTGGTGTGTTAAATTGTTCTTAAATATGATTTAAAGAAGAAGTGGGGGGCGGGGTGGACTATATTCTGTAATAAATGTTTGATGTGCCTTTTTCTTTTCCTTTTTAATAGCATCCTACAAGTAAGAGCTGATGCTCTTTAGTAGACCTGGAGAGAATTCAGTCTTATAAGTCATTTGTTAAGGTGCAGAGCACAAAGATAAGATGAAGGTCTTACTAGCACATTTAGTTAATAAAAAGATTTGATGTTTGGAGAAATACTGAATTAAATTCACAAATTAGCTTCTGTTATAAAAGTGAGTGAATCCGTTTCCTTGATCTCAGATCATTTTGCATCATCTTTCTAGATTATCAAATTGCTGGATGGAAAACGGTCTCAGACTGTAGGAATTTTAATATCAAGTTTGCACTTGGAGATGAAGGATATTCAACAAGGTAAGTGTTTCTTACACTTAATGTATTGTGCTTGCGTGGATATTTTATCATAGCCCTCAGAGAATTTCTTACATTACAGAATGTGTTTTGAATATAGTCTCCTGAACTACCGGAAGAATCATTCTTCCAGTATATTCCACTGCATGTAAAAGTTTCACCTAAAAATTACAATTGAATTTAGGTACAACTCCTTCTGTACTATTACAGTTAGCATAACACTTTCAGTACAGTGTTTTCATATTCCTCCCCTGCAGTTCCCTGCTTTTTCTAAAGCAAGTCATCCACCAACAGAAATTAAATGGAGGGCTTACACATAAATCTTTTGGGCTTCAAACATACAGTCAGTATTTTTTAATATTTACATTTTGCTTCATTAACAGTATAAAAAGTACATCCCAAACTGATGTTACCACGTAACAGTCAGAAAGAAAATTACTGGATGGCATTTTTCAAAGTGTAGGGCTAGTCAGTTCTAAATTCCATTACTGGTAGAAATTATTTGAGTTTGCCAATACAACTGTAGAGGAATACAGATTTTTCAGAACACTGGGGTAATTGAGAGTCTGCTTATGTTCTGGATTTAAAAAGATATTGTTTAAGGATATTGTTTATTTCTTTTTCACATTAAGAAAAGGAAAATATTCACCATTTAAAACAACTGCTGGAACAACTCAAGTTGATGTCTCCTTTTTTGCTATTGTTTTCCCTCCATCACATGCAAATACTGGGTAGGGTGTTGAGATGCTGCTGGCGTTGATTATTATTAATTTCAAAAGAGCCTTTGAGCATCTAGCACTTTAAAAGCAGAAGGGCTTACAGATGTCTCTTGGGATGCAGAGGAATAAGGAAAAGAAGGAATAACTTTATGCCTGCCACTATTGTGTGAAAGGTATCAGAATGAGATGGAAAAAAACTACTATTACTAAAAGTCTGAATAATTTACTGGCAGAAATTTAAGCAGCATAGGGATAGGATAGAAGCTGTATTATAAAAACTGGGTAATATTCTTAAGGATCTTCTGAGGTGGGTTTTCTTTTTATTTTCCATGCCATGATGTTCTACTAAAACAGAGCATCTCTATCTCTCTCTGTTGTTTGCTGTACTTCTGTAGTTCGAAATCCTCTGGCCAATTTATACTCAATCTAAGAGAATATAGTGACTCAAACATTTGTGTCTATATACAATAGCAGTTTTAGCTTGAGTCAGCAGTGCACTTTTGAATCACATTTACGTGTCGTCCCCTTTGCTGTGTTTGCATTGCAGAGCAATGCAGAGCAGTCTTAAGAGTACACAAACGTCCTTCAGAATCAGATTAAATAAGAAGATAAGCTTTAGGAGCATGCCATCAGTCTCTATGTATAGCAGTCTCTAAATTCCCGAGGATCAGATCAGAGATAGTTAAAACTCCCTGAAATATGTATAGTGTGAACTGTTGCTGTCTACAAATCCATTTCTCAAGACTGCACTACTTGCAGTTGTAGACATAGCTAATGTAGTCCTACAAGTTTAATGAAAATTAGAGTGTTGGTAGAAGAAGACACCAGAACACGTGCTGTCACTGAAGAAAAGTTTAGAACTCATCGCCCTTTCTCGTCTGAGGTAGCAAATGACTGGCCTGTCACCACGTGTGTTGGAGGCAATAGGATGTGCTGCCTCTTGCTTATGGAAACAGCTAGGAGCTACCATCAGGATTTGGGAATACCATTAGTGGAACTTTTTAAAAAACATACTAACAAAGCAGTCTGACTGATTCTAATCAAAATCTGTGTTCAGAGACAATCTAGGGAAAAAAATCAGTTCACAAGACTCAGAGAAGACATTGTTCTGTAGAGAGGACCTTTAGAAATGTATATTAGTCTGAAGACAACAGTAGAATTATGTTTCTTTCTCCTTTAATGTGTGTTTATTCCATAGTATTTTGTGTAATTAAATCTGTGGGCAGTACTACCTATCAGCAGACAAATTATTTGAAGACTGCTGTAGTCAATGCACTGACGAAAAAAATGTGTAATAGGCTGAATAGCGTATGACAACATCTAAACAAAAAAAGCATGTAATTGTTGGGTCATGAATGTCAATTTTTTTTTTAATTTTTTTTTTTACAAAGTGGAATTGCAAAGAGCTACCTCTAAGAGCATGCAAATTAAGCACTCATATCTTTTTTCAAGCCAATTTCCACGGCTTAATTCAGTATGTGAAAAACAGGGAAAAGTTAATGGTCTTTGACCACTTACAGCAGAGAATGTAGAAACCTGAAGCAAAAGAAAGTCAAAAGTCAAAAATATCTAATTTTTATTTCAAGCTTTTATGACTATGTTTATTGTAAAGCCATGTATAAATGAATGTACTGTCTATGTATCGTGTACTGGTTAGCCTACATTAGGGAGCAGTTACAGAATACAGGTAGAGAAAACTCAGATGAACTGCCCTGTGCATACAGATGCATGCAAAATTACAGAGAGGACAAAGCGAGAGTAATCACAAGAAAAATTGCATCCTCCTTTAAAGTAGTGTGAGATTTCTGCGTCCAGAGGATTATCCTCTCAAATTAAAGTACATAGCTTCACAGCATATTTTGTAGATAACTCAGCAATGCAAAACAAGCAAGTGACCATATCTGGCATCCAGATGTTTGAGTTTGCATTTGATAATGCGCCAGCCACCACGCTTCAGGAGGGGGATCTCCCACACATGTTCGTTTAAGAGAGTGAAGTTCATCCTTTGCAGATAAGTTTAAATTAATGCTGCATCTGAGTACAGTCCAAGGAGCAGACAATGTAAAAGTAAACAATTATTTTGGGTAGTGTTGGTGTAAAATGATGCACAGGGAAAGTTGACATTGTCGTGCTGCACCCGTACTAATACTCAGTTTTTTGTTCGGTGGGAGAGAAGAAATCCTAGGTGCTTCGGTGTTCTGACAACACTGGTGAATCTGGTAGTGATGAGGATAATAAAGTTTTTGTTTGACCACTATTAATATTAATAATTTCCTGAGCAGAAGAAGCAGGCAGAAAATCTGTCTGACTCAGTATGCTATATAGGCTCTGTATATTGGACAAACAAATGGCAGTAATCAAACTGTGCATAGATTTGAGATTATTTTTAAGGCTGCTTCTCTGCATTTTTTTTAAAACCTTTATAAAGAAGAGATGAGGAATAGTAGAGATCACTTGTTAGGTAAGCTTTAGGAGTACACACGTAGAGAAGTAATCTCCGTTTCATATCAGTCCATTTCTGTCTTTTCTTATCGTTGTTCAGCTGAACTACTACAACTTGAGAGACTAACTTGTGACTCAACACTATTTGTGTGGCTTTACTGTTGAAATACTACAACTCATTCCACAGTGAGGTGTTTCAGTTTTGTTTGTAATGGGAAATGCTCATTATAACTGTATGTGAAAACGCTGTGTGGGCCCTTGTCCCAACTTTTTACTGGGCAACATTCCACTCACTGAGACAGTTAAAATATCGTAGCTGGCAATAGCAGTGCACTGGAAAACATACAATAATACTATTTCCTGCAGTTTATGTCATTTGTGCTGGCTTTCCATGAGCTGCTGAGATTCTTGTTCAAGAGTTAACTGGCAAAATTGTGGGGCAGCCCAGATGAAAAAACTTTTAGTTACAGAAAACAGGATGTAGATAAAATGTAGATGCCTATGTTCAAAAGAGAGATTCTCCCAAATCCCTTCCTACCTCTACAGTACCTGCATTTTGCCACCAAAATTGTACGGCACTAGAAGTTCTGCTTCTGTGCGGTGGGGGGAAATGTTTCATTGTCGAATATCGGTGACTGCTGTCAGGACACATTAACTAGGTGGTCTGCTGGTATATTTTCCATGGGACTAAGTCTTTGAGATGCAGTAGATCACATCAGACGCACAGTTAATAGCTTATTGTACTCTTTGTGGTGGTAAAGTGTAGTATTACTCCGCAGAGAACAGCTGCAGTCTTTGCTGCTACATTTACCAAACCCAGAGTAGCTGTGCTGTAGGACTACAGTGCTGACACAATGTAGCCTGTACAGCAAAGGAGAGAACTTAACATTGGTCCTTAGCATCATGACTGTTTCTAACGCTGAAAAGTGAAGTGTCTGACTGGTTTTCTTCAACTTCGTGGTTTCCCCTCCTTTGTCAGCATACTGGAGTAAATAATTGGAAGAATGTGAACTGTTGATTAACCCAGCCAGACTGATGATCAGTCTAATAACCATTCTGATTCAGTATAATATTTCTAATCATTCTGGGATTGCTCCGATAAGAAGCCATAGAAAGTATATCAATAGGCTTGCATTGTCTTAGTGCAAGTTATGCCTTACAGCACATCTGAACTTTAGAGACTGCTATCACTGTTAACCAGGCATTTTTCTTAGCATCTTAAAGGCTACATTTTATGTGCATAAGGCAAACTATTCCAGAGCAACTCTAATCTGCAGACCTTAGTGTACTCAGAATTTCTAGATTCCAGTTTGTGTTTTAACCATACCATGCAGCAAAAATAGTTTCAGAGCTCCTCTTTCTATTATATTTCGGAAATACCTCTGGATAAAGAGAAATGCTTTGGGATATTTCTTATTTGCACAATGTGAAAAGAGTTTTATAGGGTTTCAACTGAAATATCTTGCAGGATGGGAGTATGGATTATAAAGATATAAAAACTGTTGTTCCAAAGTTGTGTGACTTTCCCACCTACCCAAAATATTACATGTATGTATTCTATATATTCATGCTACATTATGCATGAAGTATAAAGATAGCTGCATACCCATCTCAGAAGTTGGGAGACTATTTTATTTAGAATTAAATGTTTTTCTCTTTTTTGGGAAAATTCAGAACATACATTTTAATGAATCTGTTTTGGGTATCCATTGCATGTGAGTAGGTTCTGCCAGAGTCTTTTGTTCATGACTTCTTAGAGGATTCGAGCTTACTTAGTCTTCTAAACCTACATTTTGCCCATTGTGCTTCTTTATTATGTATATGTTTTTTGTGTTGCATGGCAGTTAATACTGGAGAAAACCTGGAGAAATACTGGAGAAATAAGTTGATAACATATCAATTTGTCAGAAGTAAACCAGAGTGATTTGGATATTACAGGCAGTTTTGCCAAGTATTTAACAGTCATTGTCTGATTGACTATGTCAGCCACAATTTTATTTAAATTTCCCGATGACGGGCTGCATATTCCCATGAAATCAAGCCTTACTCAACAGAATGTAGTACATAAAACAACTATGTACTTCCAGGTCAAATAAATGCACCTTTGGCAAGCTCCTTTTATTTAAATAATGTACTTTTATTTTATCATTTGGGAGCAGTTAAGGTGATTTCTTCATATTTCATAGTGTAATTGTCACATGAAATGGTTGATACTGGTGAGTGTATGTAAGCTCTGTCAGCAGGACTTAAATCCTGATTTAACCAAGATGTGTTTAGTAGCAGTAAGGCTGTATATCTGATTCAGCCTTAAGACTGTTGGTATTTAAGCTGATTTAGAGGAGATAGGTATATTTTTCATATTTAGGCTCCAAGTTCTAAATGTAGACTGCGCACAGTGGACTTTAAATTCTCAGCTTTTCTTTGGTTTACGTATTTTAATTGATCAGAGCATGTGAAAAATCTGTGCAGCAGGGAATCTGTTAGATTCATTTTTTAGAAGTTAGTATGTTAAAAACCTTTGGTATAAGTTTATATTTGAAGCAATTCTCTTAGTATGTGAAATGTAGCTGGCAAGTATTTTTATGTGTGCCTGTTAGTTTGAATGCATGATGCTGATCTGTTTTTTGTCCTAGCTGACGGTTATTATATCCTAATGGGTGCAACCCTGCACTAATGATCTTTGTGTGTATAAATTCTTCTTCTTGTGAGCAGACACCATAGGCAACATAAAAATGTTTGCCTCAATTTCCCTGCAAAAAAGGATCTCAGAAACCAGACTTGGCCAAGTAACAGATTTTTAAAGGTAGAGGAACCCAATAAAATTACCAGCTTTTCACAGCATGAGTCTACTTCCTTTTGACATATTGTGAGGTGTAGGTGAAATATTCTAACTGAACTGACAGTGTAAGGAAGACAGCTAACTAGAAAGCAAGATGAAAGTAAAAACCACCAATGATGATTGATATTGTAATAGCTATTAATTGTTTTGGAGCCTCTTTTGTAGATTTATGATACTTCACCTATATTACTTACACTTATGTAAGCCTTGATATAATGAGATTTAATGCAGTAAAGTATTGTGGTTAAATTCACTGTATCAGGAAGAGCATTTTGAAAAATGTATCAAGGTTTGTGGTAATTTTGATGAAGTTAATATACATATGAATAAAAGTGGGCTTTGGATTTCACAGAAAAATTAAAAAGCTTTTGTTTTTCCCTTAAGTAAAAATCAAAATAATTACTTTCTTTGATCCAGTGCAATGAGGTTTTTTAAGCTTCCCCAATTCAAACTAATTTACACAACATACTGAATGTATTGCAAATACCATATTTTAAGAATAAGAAGAATACTCAGGCACCTGTGAATTTGGGGATTTCTTCCAGCTTTTCAAAATTATTGCTTCTTTTCAAAAACATGGGCCCATCTTCATAAATTTGCATGTTTTCATTTTTGTCTTCTGCTCCAAATGTGCATGACATTCAGTTCAATCAGTTTGAATGGAAAAAAAAAAAATAAGGGCGAAGATATTTAAACATATAAAGATGAAATAAAGGTTATCTGGATTTTGCCAGTACTTCTGACTTACTGGGAATGTGTCTCTACATACACTGACATCCTAGGATGTCCAGCTGTATAGCTAGATTTTTAACTGCGGTTGCCTGCCCATGCATTACCAATAATAGCAGCACAGGTTGTATAGCAAGTAAATCAGAAAATATTTTCTTGCTGCTTTTATACAATCACATGCTCTCTCCAAGAGAAAAAATAACTCGTATCAGTGTCTCTTAAAATTGGTTATTATTAATTCTGTTTAAAATGTGGTTTAGCAGATTGTATTTCAGTAGTTTTATCACAAATGCTTTTGTTTTATCATGTCACTTCAAAACAATGCTGGTGTGTTAGATCTGATGTTGAATACAGAAACATGGATAACATTAAAAACCACTTTGTGATTCTGGGGCCTTTTTGGTGACAAATATCTGGCTAAAAATTTCATCTAGGTGTGTAACACTTGATATTATTATTAAATTTGATACACTGAAGAGTATCAAATTACCTGCTGTCATCATAATAGTTCTGTACATAAAAATTTGACTATCAATTACATGCTTTGCATTTCTAGTACAAGTTTAAATTGCCTCCAGTAAGGTGCTTTTTCTAGATAACTCTGGACAAGTAAATTTCTCCTTATAAGCAGATTTCAGAATATGCTAAAATAGGATAAAAGTTAAACCACAAGAGGAAGTTTCTGAACTCAATATGCATATTGTTGATCTTAACAGTTAAATATATTTGACTGTGAAACCAATTTTCCAAGAGATTTTCTATCTCTTAGGTTCTTTTGAAATTTTATTGGATGATACAGAAGATAGTGCAACTCTTGGAACAGTCTTGCAGGAAATAAGAGATAATCTCATAAATTCAAACCCTAATGATTTTTCTTTAAACAAAGATTTTTGTCAGTCCCAGGTGTTCAGGCTTTACATTTGATTACAGTCTCCAGGGTTTTTGAACCTTTCCAGTAGGACAAAAATGGTTGGAAATACTGCTGTTTTCATTGATACTATCTTCTGTATAATTCTTTACTTCTAACCAAGGTGTAATGTCAACAGATGGAATCATAATTGACAGGCAGAATTTTAAAGCGTTCTAAATGTCACTGGACCTTTTAATAAAATTAATTAGGCTGCCACAGAGAAAATTTACTAGCCTGCTGGTTAATTTCACAATGTAAAATCATGGGGTAGGTGGTAGAGCAGGCGAAAGGTTATTACTTTTAAATAATTATTTAAAGATGTGTGCCTTGCCCCTTTCAAGCATGGATTGCAAATGCGGCAATAGCTTTTAAAATCTTCTAACTCCATAAGCAGTCAAGGATCATTTGAGGAAATATAATACAATTGAATTAGAAGTTATCAGGTAGTAGCTAATGAGGGCTGACTGGTTATGTGCTTGATTCTTTTGGGATTAATGTTTTCAGTAATATTTAAATATAAGTCATGAGTTCAAAAACTGTGCCCAGTCCCATTATGAATCTTGAGGAAAAGCTGGTTTCAGAAAATTTAAACAACCAGAGTTACTTCCATTCCATTATGCATCTCTCAGCTTACTGGAATTTAACATTAGAGTGCATTAGAAACAATCCCATTTAGTTTTCAGAAGAGTACCAATACGTTGCCTAAATTGTAATGGGATTTGCAAATGTTGGAAGCACCTATGTTGTATATTCCAAACATAGTAATATTTGGAACTAAGATAGGAAACATTTTGAGACTTCTCATTTTTAGTAAGGAGGCATAATTAATCACTGAAGAGTATACTTCATGTGTTTCTGTGTGATATTGAAAAATATTTATCTGGAAATTGTCATGTGGGTAGGTTTCTACTGGATAAAGCTATCTTAAATGTGAGCTTGTTGAAGATAACAAAAACTGTAGCAAATCTTTTGTGCTTGCAAATTTATAACTTGCAAACTTTGAAAGTTGGTCTACTTGTCTACTTACTGAGATTGCTAGCTCGTAGACAAGCATACCTCCCTGATTTCCCATGTACACAGGGAGACTTGAATGCCCTAACCCTCAATTGCTTCCTATCCAGCCTTCTAAGCTAGCATGAAATCTGTGCTGTTCATTGTCTGGTATCAGTTGTCGTTGTGTTCTCTTGCCTGGCCAGCTACACAATCAACTGGCTACTTGACTGGTCACATCTTTGACTGCCGATTATATTGGAGAGAAAAAGTAGAACACTTTTCTCTTGAGACAGAGCTTATAGAACGTTCTTGCAGGAGTGCTGTGATTTGATGTCAGAACAAAAATAAAATGCTGAAAAAAAAAATATTAACTGGATACATATATGTCCTTTATCTAGGTTAGAACCCTGTGGTACATTTCTCAGGAAAAAAATTGAATTATGTTTTCTAGTATCTAATTTGTGTTTGTATTCTATACAGCTATATTGTGTGTTGATGACTCCGTAGTAGATCTGGAAACACTGGAAGCACTGTATGAAAATGTAAGTAAAGATGGGGTAAAAATGTGGTTAATCACCAAAGTATTTCAGACACAGACTTTAGGCTTACAAAAATGCTTACGAAGGTTCTGGGGTCCATCAGTGCTGATTATTTTTCAAACACCACCTCATAAAGGGCACAGGAGCAGGCAATTCCTAAATGTCAGAATTCAAGCAGATGAAGCAGAAGGTTGGCTTAGCTGAGCTGGGATCCTCTTTTGGAGCTAAGGCAAAAAAAGAAGGTGTATGCCCAGTGGAAGTAAGGTCAGGTGATGTGGGAGGAATACAGAGATGCTGCTTGCTACTGTAGGGAGAAAATTTGTGCAGCCAAAGCTCAATTGGAGTTGAAGCTGACCAGAACTGTGGGGCACAATAAAAAGAGGTTTTTAAAATATATTAATAGCGAAAGGCAGTGTAAAAATAGCATCAGGTTGTTACAGGATGAGGATGGCCACTTCACAAACAGGGACATAGACAAGGAAGAGATGTTTCATGCTTTCTTTGCCTCTGTCTTCAACACTCATGATGGGCTGAGTGGCTCCCAGTGCCCTGAGCTGAATGACCATGACTATGAGATTGATCAGCTCCCAGTCAACTCTAAACTTGTGTGAGATCTGCTGCTCCAGCTGGATCCCTGTATGTTTATGGGGCCTGATGGAATTCATCCAAGAGTATTCAAAGAGCTAGCTGATGTCATTGTTAGGCCTGTGTTGATGATTTTGTATGCTCTTGGGAATCTGGAGAGGTCCCAGTCAACTGGAAGTGTTTGGACAATGCTGTCAGGCACATAGTGTGATTCTTAGGGTGTCCTGTGCAGGGCCAGGAGTTGTACTCGATCCTGATGGCTCCCTTTCAACTCAGCATATTCGGTGATTCTATGACCAGAGGAAGCCAGTTGATATAATGTTTTTGGATTTCGGTAAAAATGTTGATGCTGTCGCTCACAGTATCCTTTTGGATAAACTGTCCAGCACACAGCAGGATAAACACATCACGTGGTGGGTGAGCAACTGGTTCATGGGTCAGTTGCAAAGGTTTTTAGTGAATGGGGTCATATCAGACTGGGGACCTGTCACTGGTGGGGTTCTGCAGGGCTCTATCCTAGGCCCTGTGCTCTTCAACATCTTCATTAACAACTTGGACACAGGACTGGAATGTGTATTAGGTGAGTTTGATGATGATCCTAAATTGGGAGGAGCCACTGACTCCCTTGAAGGCAGAGAGGCCTTGACAAATCAGAGGGCTGTGCAATCACTAACTGCATGAAGTTTAAAAAAGACAAGTGACAGATGCTGCACCTGGGATGGGGCAACCCTAGATGTATGGACAGACTGGGGAATGAGGGGCTGGGAAAGCACCACTGTGGAAAGGGTCCTCGGGGTCCTGCTCCATGGGAAGTTGAACATGAGCCAGCAGTGCCCTGGCAGCCAGGAGGGTCACCTGTGTCCTGGGGTGCATCAGGCACAGCATCACCAGCTGGGCAAGGGAGGGGATTGTCCCTCTCTGCTCTGCACTGGGGCAGCCCCACCTTGAGTGCTGTGTGCAGTTTTAGGTGCCACAGTGTAACAATGATATAAAGTGTTACAGAGCATCCAAAGGAGGGCTGTGAAGATGGTAAAGGACCTTGAAGGGAAGATGCACAAGGAGCAGCTGAGGTTGCTTGGCCTGTTCAACCTGGAGGAGACTGAGGGACAACCTCATAGCTGCCTGCAGCTTCCTCGTGAGGGGAGGAGGAGAGGCAGGCACCAGTCTTCTCTTTGTGGTGACCAGTGACAGGACCTGAGGGAAAGGCCTGAAGTTGTGTCAGGGAGCATATAGATTAGGTATTAGGAAAAGGTTCTTCACCCAGAGCTGGGTTGGGCACTAGAACAGGCTGCCCAGGGAAGTGATCACAGCACCAGCCTGACAGAGTTCAAGAAGTGTTTGGACAATACTCTGGAGCACATGGGGCGACTCTTGGGGATGGTTCTGTGTAGTAAATGGCACGTAAGGCACTGAAGGAATTTATCATAAATCTTTTTAAGAGTTGCTCTTTTGCATAGTCTAAATGTTTCTCAGTAAAAAAAAACGTAATTGCTGCTTGCAGGCAAACAGGTAAAGTAGTAATTTATTATTTTCTTCCTAATAAGTAACTAATTAGTTTATATTAATTCACTCAGAGAGCACAAAAGGATGAACTGGAGAAAATCAAGCAATATTATCATACTTCAAAAGAGGAGGAACTGAAGCTTCTCGATAAACCAGAACAGTAAGATTTTTTTTTTAAATATTTTGTCATTATATAATGTAGCCCTTTGATGATATGTTGAAAGCAGTTTTGATACATAACTCTTGGTAAGTAATTATAAGCTTTTTTAAAATTATGAGCTTTTCTTGTCTATTTGAGGCATGACGAAAAATTTGCCTTTATCAAAAAATTTTTTTCAGACATGACAGATTTTACTACATCAACTTTGACCACCAGAACTGATAAAATGTGTAGCCTTGAATAAGAATTTTTGTTCCTGTTCTCACATTTCTAAAAGGCTTATCCTTCCCTTAGAGCATTTATGGCTAAATTAACATTTCACAAAGCAGGGCCACACTGATTTTGACTGTTAATTATTTGAAAGAGCTGCATGAACAGAGGGTTAGGGTTGGTCCTGTGGCAAAGACACGTGGTGCACTCTGGTCAAGTTGACTGAAGACTTACGAGACTGATTCCACAGTTCATCTCCTGCAGCTGTTGTGGCCAGTGAAAACTGTTAGGATGAAAAACTTCTTAAGTGTTGCTCCTTCTTAGACTGATGTGAAAGAATCCTCAAGAATTCATGAACAGAATAGTAATCCTGAATTTTATTTTAGTGTATACCTTCAGTTTCAGATTTTGGCCTATCAGTGTTTTTGTCTTCTGCTTCTTCACTGCTTTTTCCTTTTGAACTCTTATCCTCTTCAAATCTTCCTTCCCTGAGGCCTCTTTGTCATCTTGTTTCCTTGTCCATCTTGTTTGTTTTTGTCTTTTCTGCTGTCTCTGGTGTAAGAAAGGGTAGGGGGAGGAAGAACTGAAATAGCAGAGATAGGATATGATTGGTTAATGTCAGAATTATTACATTTTCATGCCATTTTTTCCCATTAAAATGTTTGTGCTGAAGAACAGGTTATTTTTTTCTTTTTCTCCTTACATAAGGCAGCTAAATACTCATTTGTAGCTGTGCACTAAGGAGTAAGCTAGTGTTAGGAGATAAGGCTGTTATCTTACTCTTGATTAAGAGAGACTATTGTTCTTTAGTAAGTCTTAAGAAGACAAATGTCTGTAAAGTGTATATACTAGCTTACTTTTGCATCCCATATCCATGGCTTTCATTGCCTTGGCTTGGGGCATAAGGATACATTGTGTGACTAGCTGATGTTTTCCAGAGCTTGAATCTTTGGCGGTCTGTTTGCTGTATGTCCAAGTTAAACAAATATGAATGCATTTTGTCTTCTGGAGAATATGAATCCTGTAGAGCTGTAGGGTTATAAGAGATTGTCTTTTTTGTAACTTATAGTGGAGAGAGGTTAATCTTAATTAAATACAAAGTTGGATTTATACTATCCTTGTTCCATAATTAAGAACTGTAATAAAGCAGTTATACCTGGTGGTTCAGAGTGAAATAGTAGTATCAAAGACAAAGGACATTTTTTATCAATTATTACTCTATGCTCTCTCTGCAAGTCTTAAGTATCCCATTTTACCCTATTATTAAACTACATAGGTTAAGAAAACTAGCTTTCTTAAAGGTGGCCTAAGGGAAAAACAATTTGCTTTATGCACTTCTGTGAATTTTGTTGGAGCTTCAAAATAATGTGTTTTCTGAAAACTCTGTAGGTCTTGTGCCCCTAGCTTTGTTGTCTAAGTCAGCCTCTAAGTCAAGCTAACTGCAGAACTGGAGATTTGTTGGAACTGTGCTTTACTTAGTAGCTCCATAAAAGGTTAAAGACAGAAAAGTGCTACATTTGTATGTGTGATTAAAAATATTTGCTATGGGGCACAAGCCTCATGTGTTGTGTTTAATGAAATAAGAACAAAAGTGTAAATGAAATAATTTATCAGATGGTTGCACATAGTAACAGTAGTCATTCATATAGTGAAACCACTGATTTGAGTTCACAGAAGTCTAAAGGAAACCTTTACGTGCTTGGATTACCAGACAAATAAAAACATCACTGATGTTCTTCTGCACATGTGATTTTTATTTGTCTTTCTCGTATGTTAACTTTGGCAAAAACTGTAAGTATAACATAAGATAACAATACCCCCTTAAATTATGCTTCATGATAATAGTAGTTAAAATGCTAATATTAATTAGCATGATAAAGATTTATATGCAAAATTGGCCACAGTTTGGGGCTTTGCTAGCGGCATACAGATGCTATAGCTAGTTTCCAAGAGACCCTTTTAGTTGTAGTATATTCTCTGTGTAGTCCTCTCCACTGTGAAATAAGTACTAGTAAAGGAAATAGTAGCAAAATATGGTATTGCTTTGACTGTAGTTTGATTCAGGAAGTAGGGAGTGATTTATGATTGCTGTCCCAGTAATGCCACTTGCTTCTCTTTGAAGGCAGCTCTGCTTGGACTTCAGTTTAAATCCTGCTGTCATACTTAGAAGCTTGCAGGATTAGATACAGCTTTTTCCCAAAAAATTGTTTCTACATTTTATATTCTTCAAATGTGGATATATTAGTTTACCTCCTTAGAATCAGCCTTCCTCGTCTATCTTCTGCAAGAATGTTCTCTTACAGTAACATCATAACAATATGCCTGGTTTGAAAGTTCTCTCAAGTCCTTTACTACAAGGTTCTGGTAGGCTATAAGAATTTTCAAGTAAATGCATTTTTTATTTACAGTTTCTGGAAGAGAGGAGTACAATGTACCTCACAGAGACGAACAGCATATTTTCTATGTTTATTTTAGGCCCTCAGAATTGTAGTAATGAGAAACACATCCAAAAGCTATGTCACGGACACGTCATCATTACTTTAAAGTCGAAATCATACTTTTCTCAGACTAAAATTGAAATATGTTACTCTCCTAAAGTTTTGCCCATCTGAATTGGTGGTTTATCTGTGACAACCATAATTTCATGCTATGACTTTTTGTTTAGTAGCTATATTTGTAGTCACTAAGATTCCTTTTTGTGACAGATTTCAGTTATAAGTGTTCTGTCTGGACATTTACTTTGGGTACTCTGAATTCCAAAATCTGGAGATGTCATCTTCTTATGCTGATACTCTTTTAACTGTCAGCAAAATGACATTGTATTCTGATAATCAGCCATGTGGGAAATAGTTCTCTTTTCAAAGGAAGGCAAGAATACGTGTCATTTGACTTTTTAAATTTAAACTTTTTAGTTGTATGTATGTTAGAACTTTAATGAAGCAATTTGGTTTTTCTTTCTTTTGTTTCTCTCACACAAAGTGCAAAATACCCTCCTTTTTTTTCCTGGCAATACCATTCATTCCCAATAGGAAGCATTTTTATTAATACCAGCTTGGCATTTCTTTTTCCCAATTCTTAAGTCTAAGAGCCAAGCTGGGCCTCCCTGATCCTTCTGTTACAATAGGTTTTTTCATCAGGCGGGAAAGAAAAAGAAAGAAAAAGAAACAAAAAAATGGTATTCCAATTAAGACATAGTGTTTCACACCAGCCACAGGTGAATTCTGCTGATTTTTTAAACAGTCACTATATACTCAGCAAAGCCTAGCATGCATGAGAAATTTATAAATCAGATTTAAACATACTGATATTATTTATTATGAAAAAGAAATAATTTGAAAAAATCGGGTGTATTGGCTTAAATAATATTTTAAAAGTTAAGAAGAATTCAAGCTAATAAATTGAATAGTGAATTTCCCATAATTCAGTGAGGTAGAAAAAAATCTTTATAGCATTGCATTAAGGGGAATCTAAGGATATCTGCAGACAGGAGATTAGAAGAATGATGCTAAAGTGATATTGGAGCAAAAGACGAGCTTGCTTCTGGATTTCAGGAAAGCTTGTGTATCTCTGAAATCTTAATCTCAAAACCCAAGGGGAAATTATTGTTATTATATATTGTTATTATCAGAAATGCTAAAGCTTCTTCTATTATTAGCCAAGCTCTTCTATTCTAAATTGATGAAAAGGGAGGAATTACTGATGCCTTGCCATGCTTTCATTTTGTGAGATCTGAACTGCGGTTGTTGAATATGCCTCTATTTATTATTATTTACCAAAGAATTAAAAGACGAAAAGCTACAATAGAGTCATGAGGAATATGTACCTGTGAGGACAGATATGGAGCAGATGAAGATTTAGTAACTTGCTGAACAGTGGCTGAAGGCATATACGTTCTGCAAGTATTTTAGAGCTAAATACACAGCTAGGTATATTCCCATAAAACATGCTGCTGTGTGATTGAAAGTGTGGTGCAATTTAGAAAAAGAAGATTGATGCTGAGAATCAGAAGAAAGCTGTTGGCAGACATTTTATGTTATGAAATAACTTTGTAGGAATATATTGAGTTCTGTATTTCTGAGCACATTTTTAAGGAAAACAAAACTGTATAAGTTAGTATGTAGGTAGTGCTATCTAGATTTTCTTTTTTTTTTTTCAATGAATGATTTAGGTTTGAGATTTTTCTATGTATTACTGTGCACCTGTGATAGTTAATGGACTGATACGATAATGATTAATGCCTTGGCTTTTTCTTGACATTAATAGGATTTTTTAATGCATTCTTAGCATAAAGAATATAACAATTATAAATTCTGTCAGATTTGATTCAAAGTAGGAAAAGAGTGCATGTATATTTCATGACACTGCAGGCTTTGATCCGTTATGTACCCCACGGAGAAGAATTATGAAGATTCATTAATAATCCTTTTTTCCCCACAGATTTCTGTATGAGTTATCTCAAATCCCCAACTTTGCGGAACGAGCTCAGTGTATTATCTTCCAGTCAGTTTTCTCTGAAGGGATAACATCGGTGCACCGGAAAGTAGATATCGTAACTCGTGTTTCCAAGGTAAGTCTTAATGAAAGCTCAAGTAAAACTAAAATATATTTTAGAGTATTTATGCTTCTTTTTTACCATAAGCGAGGAACCTTAATCCCACTTTACTTTTAGGCTTTTTAGGAAAACAAAATTATAGTAAATTTTTAGCTGCTTAAAAGAGCAAAACGAAGAGGGAAGGTGGAAGGTGAATTGCATGTGATGCTCCGTGGAGTGCCTAGAAATTTATTTGTATTTAAATGGTAGATTTTTATTACTTTGCATATTATGTAGTGTAACAGATAATCTCCATAAACTAGACATTAAGTATAGGACAAGCTTAGTACAGGGCCTTGCAAACTTCCTTTTTTTTGCATACCACTGTTGATGCCAGTAGATGCTTGTCATGTTCATTAGCTTATTACTTTCCCTTGGCATCTATTAATTTCTGGTAACCCTGATACAGCAGAGTTTTTAGCATGTGACAAAGCTCTACCTAATATTTTCATACAATGAAAGACTAAGGACAAGATTTTTAAATTATAACAAATAAATTATGAAAAGTGAAACGAGGTAGAAATTAAGAGAGAAATTAAACAGTGGCTTGAAAGTCTAACATCTAAATCAGAAAAGTAGTTAATTTTATTTTTTTTCTTATTTGAAGATTAGCTTTTGATTAGCTTTCCTTTCACAAAGTACCCATTCTCTACCCCTTTGGATTTCTTTGCAATGGTTACTTGTTTTTTCCTTTCTGAAGGAGGCATAAATAAGGAATTACTGTTGTATGCGATGGGGAAAGTCGTATTGCCTTCAGTTTACTTATGAGGAGTTCACACTGAAACTGATTTATCCAGTGTTTAAGGCTACATAGTTAAGAATTACGCCTGTGGCCTCAGATTCTCAAGTGACAGATGTCTTTATATGTAACTGAAAATAATTTACTAGTTCTACACTGTGTTTCTGGAATTGTTTTCTGTTCTGAGGCATGTAATTAGTTAGTCCTTAGCCCTGTTATATCTGGATTAAGTATGAATCCAGGAATGTGAATTTTCAGACGTATGAGAAGCAGACTGAATGACAGTTTGAATCTAACCTGGTGGCGGCAAAAATAGCACATGTCCATTTGACTGTGGATTATGCAAACTCATGATAAACCACCTCCTTGTCTGTAAGATTTTTGAAATCTTCTGAGAATGTTTAGAAATCTTCCATTAATCTTTTGTCATTGACATAGTATTTGATGCCATATAATTTGCTTGTATTAACATTGAACATACTATGTTAGGAAGGCACAGTCTAAAAAAAAACTTCTCTTAAAGTTTTGATTATTGTACCAGCTTCAGCTTCCCTTACCTACCAAGGTAAAAACAGACAAGAAAAAAACTTTACCCAAAATAAAATGAAAAAAAAAGAGCTATTTTATATTAGCAATTAGAATTTTTGTGCCAACAGAATTTACAGACCAGTATCCATTTTCCAGGCTTTGCTGAGCATGACAAGTGTAAAGGAAATTTTGGGTTTGATTCTGGCTTTTGGAAATTATATGAATGGAGGGAATAGGACCCGAGGTCAAGCTGATGGATTTGGTTTGGAAATACTTCCCAAACTAAAGGATGTCAAAAGCAGAGTAAGTACTAATGTTTATTTAAAGATAATTTTTCTGAAGTGATTTTTTTTTATTGTTCCTTCATCTGTCAGAGGTTAATCTTTTATTTCTTACTATTCTTGCTTGAAAAAGCAAGGTACATTTTACAATTTTCATTCATTTTCTTCTAGCTTTTCACCTCCTTCTCCTGCACATGTGTATGTTTCCATAATCTCTAATTTCTCCTGTTCCGTACTACTAGGATAATTATCTTAAATGAGAGCTTCTGTGTGTCTCTGTTATTAGCAGGGACTTAATAACAGTAGGGTAGAGAGAAGTGAGAGAGCACAGACTGCTCAGGTCTTCTCCAGTAAATGTCCCCATTCTTTTTTCATACTCTTAAATGAAGGTCGCTCTGTGTGAATAAAAGTGCTTTAAAAATCAGATTTAAAAACAAAATATCAGTAAAAGTTCACTGTAACGTACACTAACAAATTATATATAAGGGATCAAAGAGATGTCACACCCAACAGGGTACTTTCTTTTTTTTTTCTTTAATTGTCAGTTAAATGGATGTAGGACGTGAATTTTGAGTGGCATGCACAAGAAAATGCTCATAGATGGCACTAAATTATTTTGTCAAAAATTGAGAAGCATTAGCTGTTCTTTGATTAGTCATGCTAGGATCAAAGTCAGGCTCAAAGGTTAGACACCTTCTGAGATGAGGTTACTTTGTTTCTTATTTCAGTAGGGCAGAGGAGGAGATGTTAGGTAATGTAGACAGTGGAAACACTGCTCAAAGTCATTCTTTGCCAAAACATACCTGGGAACCAGATGAATATAGGAAGCAGCAAAGAATAAGAGATAGTTATCTGCTGATGTTGGTATAGACCTGGAGTGTGAGGAAAAAAAATCTTTCATGCTCTTCCACTTTTCTTACGTGAAGTGCTTTCTTGACTACGAGAGATGTAGATTTTAAGCTTTTGTTCCCCATTATGCTTCATATATATAGGAATGCGTTTGTGAGACAGGGAATGTCAGCAAAACTGTGTATCTATGGAACATTTTGGTCTACTTGTGTATGTCATCATTAACAAAGTGTAGAAACACATTTAATGAACTGTTCAGTGAGCAACTGTTTTAATGAAAGCTTTTTCCATAGGATTTGAGTCCTTTGTCTCCTAAAGACATTGAGGTACTGGAGCATGTCCAGAGATCAACAAAGCTGGTAAAGAGTCTGGATCGCAAGTCTTACAAGGAGCTTACAAGTCCTGAGGGAGCTAGAGTAGTTTAGCTTGGAGGAAAGGAGGCTCGGGTGAAACCTTACCACTCTCTACAACTCCCTGAAAGGAGGCTGTAACCGGGTGGGGCGTGGTGTCTTCTCCCAAGTAGGAAACAATAGGATGAGAAGAAGCAGCCTCAAGTTGTTTCAAGAGAAGTTTAGCTTGGATATTAGGAACAATATCTTCACTGAAAGGGTTATGAGGCATTGGAACAGGCTCCCCAGAGAGGTGGTGGAATCAACGTCCCTGCAGGTGGCATTTAGGAATATAGTTTACGGATGGACTTTGCAGAGATGAATTTGTAGTTGGACCCAATGATCTTAAAGGTATTTTCCAACCTAAATGATTCTGTGATTCTAATTCTTACTTTCCTCTTCACTGTGATGGTTCAGCTGTTCCATATGATCACTGTTTTCCCAGTCCTACTGCATGGACAAGACACAGTACAAACAGCAGCTTAACTAGAACCAGGCCAAATTTCCCATTACTCAGGTGTTTGTTGGCTGGCTAACCACCTTGAAGAAAAATGTAAAACTCAGCTTTGTCAGACTTTTCTCAGTATAAGTACTAGGTTTAGTCTCACTCTTTCATCTACCTATAAACTTCATAGAATTTAGTAATCTCTGGGACTTTCCAATGTAGCTGAATTTAGCAAGCATGTTCCAAAATTATGCATTATGAAAAGGAGTGAGTGATATCAAGTATAACTGCATAAGACTTGTTCCTTAACAAAACAAGCTAAAAAATTACATTATTTACATTTTCCTGGTAGCCAGAATAAATATGTTATTAGTTTAGATTAGTCTCCAAAATGAGTAAAAACTCAGAGGGTCCAGTTTCTAGAGGTCAACATGAAACCTCGGAGATAATTGATAGACTGTATTTGTCAAGAAGAATGCAGGGTCTTGTACATTTGAACATTAAGGTATTCTTCCTGTGTCCCATTACTCCCTTCTCATGAATTACCAGCAAGCACGTCTAAGTGAGCTGAATTCCATAGGCTAAGGTAAAGAGCCAGTGCTAAATATCTCTTATTTCACATAAAAGTCGTTTATTGTCACATGAGCTTAGAAAGTTACTTTTTATATTTTTTGGCCTGCCAGTAATGGTTTCTAAAACTCTTATACACGCAGGGTGGCTTTTTCTGCATGACAGCAGTGACTTAGTTAAGAATTTTGCTCGTGTATGATACTAATAAAATATAATGTGCTGCAGACTCTCATATAGACAAGGCAGCTCTGTACAGGAAGTCAGACATTGTTCACATACAAATGTTTGTTCTGATACCTGTCAATATAAAATATGAAAACACATCCAAAAAACTTCAAAGACATTCCAGATATAATTCCCTATATCATGGTTCTTTTATATTGCTGAATGTAATGTATAACTTTTCCTTAGCTCATCTGGCCCATGCTGACCCAATGACATGTAACAAAATTAAATACTGTGTAGAGTTGTGTGCAGGAACATGGAAATGGTGCTTCCATAAAGTGAGAATCAAAATTCATATTTATATGGTAACAGGGCAGGAAATAGATTTCTTAGTTGCATGCTGTCTGATTTCTTATTTAGAATAAAATATGTGAAGTATCTATGCCTTTTTCAGATCTTTCTTATAGATGATTGAGACTATAGGAATCAAGAAATTCTGTTCCCCTTAGTGTATCTGAGGTGACTGTAATATTTAGTTTATATTAGTTTAAGAGTAATATTATTGAATAATATTGTCATTTGAGTTAATATTATTATTCTGTAATGCCTTCTATTATTAAATAAAATGTGGGAACAGCTTCTGCCATGTATTCTTCACTGCATGTATTTTTGCCTGGTATGTAAAACCAAAAAAAACTCTATGTCTAGTAGTAGTGGTATGATGAAGCCGATGTTGTAAAAGATCAATTTTTTTTTGGTCAGTAATGCTAAGGCTAAAAAATATTGGGAATCCTATTTCTCACAGCAGTATAAAATAATAATCCATTTTATTTGAAATAGAGTACATTTTCACTCACTTGAATCATTTTAATCACACATTTTTAATTTTTCCTAGGATAACGGTATTAATCTTGTGGATTATGTCGTCATATATTACCTACGCCATTGTGATAAGGTAAAGGATTGATTTGCTCTGTCAGCCTCTCCAAAAGTGGGTTTCTTTAAGAGATGGTAAAAGGGTTTGTAATAGCTTTATAGAAATCTGAACATAGTACCTCTGATGGAAAATAAAATCCATTTCTTTTGCTTTCTTATAATAGTTGTGTACCTCAATGGGCGTGAAATTTGCTGTAAATTTTAAGATAAGACCTTGGAAAATTTTACATTGGGTGTTGAGTGAACCACTGCAGGCAATTAGCTGTGACTGCTGCAGACTGGACAGGTGGTCACTGCAGCCCTGTCCTATTACATCTGGATTGCTGTAACACTGTAAAATTTCTTCTGATGTCATTATATTGGAAGGCAGGAGTATGATTTCTCTCTTAGGACAAAATGCAAGGACAGGTTGGTATTTTAAGATAGGTGGGTCAGCTGATGGGGATGAAGTTAGGGGTTGAAATGCTGCTTTGAGTGAGTTACATTCTATTGTATATGAAACTCCACCGGATATGTGTTTATCCATATTATATACATTCATGTATTAAATATATATATTTTTGGTATCAGCAATAGCCAAACTTACTGAGTGGAAAATTTGAACTATTGTATTTTAAATGAAAATGTCGGTATTAATTGATTTTAAGAATTGATTGCTTACTTTTTTCTTTCTTTTTAAAAAATTCTTATATAAGGCTGTTGATGAGTTAGCAGTCGTGAGATATGTAGATCTGTATTAGTTTTCTTTCTTTAGGGTTTTTGGATTTGTTTGTTTCTCTTTCTTTTTTCTTGTATTTTCTGTTGTTGGTTTTGTTTGGGATTTTTTGGGGGATTGGGATTTTTATGCTCTCTAATTAATTTATTTAAACATTTCTGTGAACTTTCTACTATACTGTAATTTTACTTCAGGGAATTCTGTAAAACAGAACAGGATGTCTTCAGTGGGAGGAAATACACTGTGATTATCATCCATTGCACTTTCTCCACCAAAATATTCGTATCGTTATAATAATAAAATAGTTTTTTCCCATTTACAAAACAATTAGTTCTACAACCTATGAATTTTCCATTATTACAGACTGAAATCTTTACAGGTATATGCATATTTTAAACTCAGTAGTATATGCTTATACTTATGACAGCAATGTCATATTAATACCATTCATGCATACTTTACTTGTTAAAATTCCACTGGAGATATCGCTTTGAACCTTGTAAAAGTTTTTTGTTGGTTGGTTGAGGATTGTTTTGGTTTTGTTTCATTTTGTTTGGGGAGGCTTCTGTTGGTTTTGTTTGTTTATTTGTTTTACTTCTGATTGTTTTTTCTTACTGTGCTAAAAAAAAATATATACTTAGGAGTTCCATACAGACTTTAACCGCTCTGGTTTATTTAGCCACATAAGCCTTCAACTGTGTATTTTTATCTGTGTAAACTGCTTCAGGAAATATATGAAAAGGGTTTTCAATTAATGCTTATAAAGTGTGTGTGTTTTTAATGAATTGTGAGAGAGTGAAACCACGAAATTTTGGCATAAGATCACTTCTTGCATTAAGATGGGCATTCCTGTTATCTTTTTTTAAGAAACTTCTAATCCCTTATCTAAACCTTTATTGACATAAAATTAGCTGAAATGTTGTGAGTTTAATGTTGTTTCAAAGTTCAACTTGAGCACAGTTTGCTTTACAACATCTAAAAGGAAGTTTCAATACTCAGAACGGTCAGTATTTAATCTTGAATGAGATGTTGTTTTAGCAAGAATTATTTAAAATACGCTATTTTTGTAATTTTATAGCACTGTTTCATAGAGAGAATTTAAAAAAAAAAGCAGTTTATTTCACTGGAAATGCATTCAATTTTCATAGTGGCCTGTTTGTTTGTTTGTTTGTTTAGGAAGCAGGAACAGACAGGAGTATTTTTCCTTTACCAGAACCACAGGATTTTTTCCAGGCCTCCCAAGTTAAATTTGAAGACCTAATAAAAGACTTAAGGAAACTGAAGAGAGATCTAGAAGGTAACTGGGAACTTTCACATTTGTTCTGCTAACAACAAAGTGCCACTTAAAATGTGATCTTTATGAGGTTTTCTTATTGCTAATTAGGTTTATAGTGTTGATTCATTTAGAGTTTTTACACTGTGGCACAAATTACTCACATAAATTAGAAAGAAAAAAAATTTAACTCATGACTTAATAAAAATGAAAGTAGAGATCCTGAAAAGTAATTTTCCCTTTTGCAGTCTAAAGGCCCCTAAAGAAATCTTTCTGAATATTTCTTTAGTTATGTGTGAATTCTCCTCTGGCTTCTCCAGAACGATGTGTTTAACTCTAGATATCTGTTAGCTCCATAACATAAATACTTTCTTCAGTACTTGTATAACAACAATTTAAAAGCTACAAGAAAGAGTTGAATACTAGTAATGTAGAAATTAAACACAGCTTGCCAAGGCAGAGCAAAGGGAAATGGAAAGCTCCAGTTCAAAATATTTTCACCCTGGGACATAAAATAAACATTTTAAAATGTTTATTATAAAGAGGGGCTCAGAAACGCAACTCATCTATCAATCAAGGTACTGAGTGGAAATAAAGTAGGAAGGGTTGTTCTCTTAAGTATTCCAAGCAGTTTCTTTTCTATTTTGTGCTACATACAATTTTCTAAAATAAGTTCAGCAAATGATGACTGAATATTTTAAGCTTTTCTTGTTATAGAATACTTTGTACTTTACTAGGGCAGTTGTGTGTAGAAGACGGAGTTTAGGAAGAGAAACTGCATAAAACCTTGTAAAAACTTTTGCATTTAGATTTACATCTTTGCACCAGACTGGAAGAGTCCTTTTACAATCAGAGTTGAAGAAGATGATTGTATTCAAATTTTTTCAGTGTAAGGTGCTGAAAACCGTTACAAAATAGTTTATCCTTACAGCTAGGAATTGCTGGATTAGGTCACTGCCATCCTTAGGATAATTTCAAAGGTTAATAGTGGTAGGAAAGTATCAGTTGTTGTTTGTTCGACCCGGGCATAAGTGAGTGCTCTATCTCCTCTCATCGCTTGGCCCGTAAGCCCCTTGGCCTGCCCTCTTTTGGGCTAGTTTTTGCAGAAACATGATCTGTGTTTGATCTTGTACTTTTTCAGCATGTAGTCCTGCTGTCATACATCTTAGTCGTGCAGGATCTGCATTGAGGCTGGGACATTCACATCATATTTGTTCTACATTGCAAAGACGCAGACAGCAAGCAAGAAAACCTAAACTCTTTAACTCTTAAAATAAAAACTTCAGCTTTCTTGTAATCACTGATTTCTGTTTCCTAAACCAAATTTTCATTGCAATTTATAGCAAATCTAGAAAAATTGTTATGTTGAGGTTGTTTTAATAATTCTTTGTAAAGGTGTATGTTAAACCCAGCCAAAGCAATTAACATACAAAGTTAATGACAGCAAAGATTTGAAACCAAAAAGGTTGTGGAAATGTTTTCAGATGTTGGTATTTTATCACGTAGAAATATGCAACAGATTCTAACAAGCATTCCTGTGATTATTTCTCTTACATTTAGAGAAAGAAACAATCACTTATATAAAAATTTATCTTTTTCAAAGATTCTCTTTCACATTTTTTTCTTTGGTTAATGCTCTAGTTAATTTTTAAATCAAAATTTTAATTGAAGAGGTTATAATTTTAACACGTAGCTCAAAGATTTGATGAGTCTCTGTAGTTTATTGTAGCCATTAAAAAGTTGTGGCTGCTGGCAGACTACCAGTGAAAGTCTAAAGCTGAAACAGATGTGAGTAGCAGAAACCAAGTCCAGAGAAGCGTCGGGCCCAGCTATCCAGACAGGCGCGGCCCTTCAGATGTAAATAATTTGAACAATATTAACTGGGGCTGCCTCTGTTGTAGGGTACATTGGATTTATCTCAGTTTGTTGGCTAAGGTAGTCTCAAGCAGACTACCTTGGAAGTGGGATGAGACAAAGGTAATAAATGGATGAGGGGTTTTCATTGTGTCCTTACGAAATGAACTAATGTTCCTGTTAATGACTTACCTTTTTTCTGGGATTTGTAAGGAATGATTAACAAAAAAAGAAGTCTATCACTTCGTGCAACTGAAATGGCAATTTTGATATCTACTTTTCATGGTAGTTGTCGTTTAGTGTTTAAAAATATATTTGACTAGTTTATCAAGGCATTCATTTATGTTTCTAACATGGATATCAACGTAGGAAAGATGGAGTTATTGTGAGTGTTGTGTCTTAATGATATAAACCCCTGGTCTGAAATACCTAGACACTGTGGAACCAAAAGTTCAAATCTAGATGGAGCACAAACCCTTTCATCCTTTTCAGATAAACAGATTGAGTTCCATACTCTTTGCTATTTTTAAATCTTTCAGATTAGACTTTAAAGGTACAGACTAACTTTACTCTGAAGGGATTAGACTGAAGTTAGAATCAAGAATTCAAAGAAAATTTTGGAGAACCTTAATCCAACAGGTTTTAAAACGTATTCCAGAACAAACTTTTTAATCATGAGCATTTTAAGTTTAAAAGAAGGAGAAACAAAAATATGCATTTGATATAGGCTTTTAAGGGGAAAGAAGTGAGTATTAGATGGTGAGATGAAAATTTTAGAGTGAAATCTGGTTCCACTCTGACATCCGAATAGAAAGAAATTTCTGTAAACTCAGGTTTTCTACTCCAGGTCTTGTTGGTGTGTTTCCAAGGTTTGCAAATATAACACAGTATCGTAAGCAGACACATTTATTCATTTAACACATGCTAGCTTTCCAGTTAATCCTAACAGTTATGGAAAGAAAAGGTTTTGCTTTGCTTAAGATTTTAAGACATCTTATTCTTTGTCTAGGGCAATGAATGATTTCCACATTTTCCTTTCCCTGTGACCAAACATGATTTACCTTCTAATTTGGACAATGCCACTTGGTATTCTTGAAATTGGTATTCTTCTGGAATTAGCACAGAATGTTTTGAATGTGTAATCATAAGAAGATTTTCAGTAAGAAAACCAGTTTACCAAGGTTTGATAGATTACTAAAAGTTTTACCATGAATCCTTTTATTAATCTATGTCCAAAGTTGAACAATTTTAATTAAATCAAAATTAGTTGCACTGTAGATTGTTTCCATCTGTCATACTCATTCCTCCTCTTTGCAATACAGTACATAAAATTTTAAAATTTTATGCTGCTCTGTTACTCAAAAGAAAGCAATATTAGATGCCTTATATAATTTACTGTAATGATCATTATAATTTTTTTGTATTCTCGACCTTAACAAATGATATTTATTGAATTGTTAGAAATGGAAACCAAGGTAGGTCCACTGTAAGTATTTTCAAGAGTCGATCTTCTATTTCTCATCATTAATTAAATTTCCTATGAGACTGTAACTTTCTGATTCCATTGAAAATCCACATACCCTTTACTTTCCCCCCCATTCATGGCCACCAGTAGAAATGCTGGTTACAATTTCCATACTAATTTTTTTCGGTACTGTATATATGTTTTAAATTTTTATGAACTTAACTGTGTGTGAGTATATATGTAGGTGTTTGCACGCACATGTATGACAGAAGGGCAATAATCTAAAATAAAAAGAAGACTTTTTGGATCTGCTGTACATTAGTCACTTGGAGACAGAAGGCATGGTTTCCTATTGGGCACCTCTTAACCTAGTTGTTGACAGATCTGTATCTTGCATAAGCATGTAATCCCCAACTTTTCCCCATTTAAATAAGAGAACTTCACCGAAACTTGAGTTTATGACAAATCCATTTTGTAAAATTGCATAATCCTTATGAAAAAATTAAAAGGGAAGCAAGTAAATCTATGCATGAAAAGTTGAGAAATCACAATGTTGTGTTGGCCATTTTCTAACTGTTTTTTGTACAGAAGCATTACAAGTATCTTAAAATCATGGGGAGGTGCAGGTTGGTGGGTTGGAATGTACATCTGGAGGTTCTGTGGTCCAGAGCCTTTGAGCAGGAATAACTTCATATTTAGATCAGGCTATACAAGGCCATAGTCAGCTCAGTTTTGAATCTAAGGATGGAAATCACAACACCTCTCTGGGCACCTGTTCCAGTGCTTAATTGCCATCTTGAATATTTTTCTTTATCCCACGTGAGAATTTCCTGTGCTTCAACTTGTGACTATTGCTCCATTTTCTTTAGATGTGCATTCCTGAAAAAGTCTGGCTCTGTCATTTCTCTAGTTATTCATTAGATAGTCAAAGTGAAAATCTGGATCCCCAGGCCATTTTCTCTGTACTGGGCTGAACATACTGGGCTTCCCCTGCCTCTTTTTCAAGTGCTTCATTTACTTTTCATTCCTAAATGGCAGGACAATATAAATAGTCTTTTTCGGATATGTATATATATATTCATAAATAAATAAAATACATTCTTGTTCACAGAAAGAGGTCCAGTGGACAGGATGTGATTAGCAAAAGCCATGCCAGTCATGCCACTCTCTGAACGCTGTTTCTTAGCATGGCTGATTAGACCAGACTGAACTGTTGCATCTACACTGTTCTCATTCAGTGCCTCTTCAGGCAGCTATGTATCACATTCTATTACAAAGCATGGAAGGGAATTTAGAAAAATAAGAAGTGGTTGGAAGTTGAAAAGGGTCACTCGTTCTCGATGCTTTCAGCATTCTTGATGCTTTCAGCCAATTTCAGGAACTGTTACTATAAAGAGTCAAGGGGGAAACTGCTAAAAGAAAACCAGTTCATGCAGACTAAAACTCTGATTTTCCAAATTTAAATTACTGAAAAACATCTGGATTTATCAAGGATTGTAAGGGAATATATTTATCAATAGGAAAACATACAAAGGCAGAAAAGTTTAATCAGTATTATTCACAAGAAGTTAATTTAAAATTCCTGTATGTCTTTTCCCATCAGAGTCCTCAAACTAAGTGAAAGGGTTTTGCAACAAAATGTCCCTTAATTAACTGTAGACTGGTTTTGTTCTAGAAATTAATTGATGTTTTCAGTTAATAGATTGAGGTAATTTCAGCTCTCGTTGGATTTCTGTGTATGCATAGATGGAGAAATTAATTTGATGTGTTATCATTTATTCAGGTGGAATTATTTAGTTCATACATAATACAGCCTTCAGTGAAGTCTGTTCTATGGACTAGAGTTTTAGAGTAATCATGATACAGTAATAATCAATAGCGCAAGGATTACAATGTCGAGGGGTTTTGTCTATTGTTTGATTTCCTTGATAGCAAGGTTACTGGAGACCATCATGAAAATTCTAAGTATTATATCAGGTTTGAGTATTAACTTTCTAAATAACTTGTAGGATCAATAGCTATTTCTTAATAAAAGATGATTGCTTATTCATTACAGAAGGATAGTATTCAGAAAAGTATCAAATACTCTTCTAAAATATTTTCAATCAATTGAAGCCTTAGTCTAATTTTAATTAAATGTTTTAAGTCAATTTAAAAGAGGAGCTTAAATGTCTGACTAATATACACGTCAAAAAATCTTCAGGAGCCGAGAAGTTGTATGATAACTTACAGGATATACTTCTTTTTTCCTTATGTCAGTTGTATGTTCCTTAAAATTTTGGAAGTGCGAGCAAGTAGAAATTTGAACTGGGTGGTGGAACATGCAGAGCCAAATAGATGCATGTGTTATTTCTTTAGGTAATAGCATAAAAGAAACATGTTTTATATGTGGTTTCACTGGTTTTGCACTGTCCAGTATTTATATTATCTATTTTGAGGCAATGCAGAATGGTGTAAGGAAAAGAGCAAAGGATGGCTTTGTACAGGAAAAGTGGGATTTTGCAAGAGTTGACAATCTTTTTTTTTTCTTAGAGTTTTCTGACCTCATTTTGAATAGTCTCTTGACTCTGCAGGATGAGATGTATTTCAGTTTGTTTTGATTTAGAAAAATCCAATACAGGCATTAAAAATGCATTTTCTATATGTGCGTTGGATTTTATTTTATAATAAAACTAACTTTTTGACAGTGTTCCCTGGTAATGTTCATATGTGAATGCATTTCGTAGGAATTTTTGTAAGTGGATAATTTATTAAAATTTAATTAGATTTTTTAGTTTTTGACAAAAAAAGATAGTATGGAATGGTTTAAATAACATTCAGATATATAATAGAGGAGCAAAGCAGTAATGTTTTTGAAGAGTTTATTCCCTGAAAGCAGATGTCTGCATGTGTGCACAAAGGCACAGGGAGAAAGCTTTCTGTTGGTTAAACAATGGCATGCTGTTAATTTTTTCTTTTATATTTTTTCTTTGGCTAAAGAATTCTCGGAAATTTCTTATTAAAAATCATTCTGCAAATATTAAGGTTCTAAAATGAATCTTGGAAATAACATAGTTATGATTTTCTGTGGAGTTTTCTGTGTGCTCTTTTAAATAAATAAATAAATACATGTGTGTATGTTAAGTATTAGTAACCTAACTATGAAGGATACATCTGGGAGCAGGTAGTGTACATCTGGGAACAGGAGAGATATTGTCCCCATCAATGTGTATAATGGATAATGAATTATGTAGTTTGGAGAGTGTTAAATACTAGTGTTGGGAGGAATGGTGATTCATATTTATGGACCTCATCAGCTTTTCCTCTTTGCAGAAGCATGGAGTAAAAGACAAGACAGATTTCTGCTAGAATTGAGACAGTTGCATAGCGAAGAATGAAAGTGCACTAGTTCAGACCGTGGGATATAAATTAGTAATAGTTGGGCTAATTAGCACTTTAAGAAGTGTTCCTGCTATTATTGCAGGTAGTTTATGAAATGACATGATTTTAAATCTAAGCTGAATGCTCCAGCTGAACCAAACTTCTACCAACTTGGTAGAAGAATTAATTAGGTCAAACTTTATGATCTGTCTTGCACATAACATCAGAGATCCAGTAATAGAGAGGAAAAAAGGAGATGACTTCTCTGGCTTCTACAATTTCAGCTCATACACTGTTTCAGCCATTGCCCAAATCTCTTCTATCTGGTCCCTTATTCAGTATGCTAAATGAGAAAATGTTTCAGTGTTTGAAAGATCTTTTTTTTTCCTTAGCACTGTAAAAATCTTAGCTCATCTGATGAAAATATTATTCTTGCTTCTTAAAAATGTTGTCTCCGTCTCAGTTACTCAGACAAGACTCTTCAGTTTCAAAATACTGATTATTTTGTACTGTTCGGAGAGAAGGGAAACGTTCCAGTTTCTCAGCAGATTCTGTAAGCGCACAGTTCTACACTCTTGACAGATCGTAATGATGTGTGGAGTTCTGTATGTTTGGATCTTGACACTTAACAAAAATTTTCTACTAATCATGTGTGCTGGAATCACTTAAAGGAATCTTGCAAAGACTGGACTGGAAAATTACGAGGCTTTAGTCGTTATAATCATTTGTATGTACTGTTCAGTCCCTTGCAGTGTGCTTCTCCGCTGAAGGGTGCCCTGAATGTAAACTACCATTTCAGAAGGAGTACATTAAGCAGAGGCTCAGATATGTTGCTATGGTGTGAAAAATATTTAGTTTTAGTAGCAGTCTTTGTTCATTTTTCTAAATGTATTCTTGGGAAACAATTTTAACAGAAAGGTTTTTTAAATGATTTATATAAAATGTTGATGCACTTTCACCAAACAAGGAGCTAAAAATTTTTCTTTTAGGTTGGTTGAAACTGCTATAGGCCTGAAAGTTCCTCTGTATGCCATCACCAACTCTAAAAGTTCAAAATGCTGTTGAACTTAAAATTAAAAAAGCACCCTCAAAAGACAAAGGTAGACTATCTGATCAAACTTGTGAGAATTGTCAAGATTTGTGACTCCTTCAGAACAGGTGAACTTTACAGAGTGTTTTGTTATGCCACTAATTGAATTATTTCACTTTCCACATCTTAGGATTTATCACTGAAATGTTTTTTCTGTCTCATTTACATATGACAGCTAGAGAACCTAAACAGATACTTGTTTCTGTGTGTCATGAGGAAATGTGCTTCAGACAAAGACTGAGCTTTTTACTTATTATCTTCTATCCTCTGAAAGTATTTTTTTAAGAAAAAGGTATTATTAATGTGTGAAGAAAATAATTGTGTGTAGAAGCACATTTCTTCTTCTAAATTAGCTGAAAATATCTTCACAGAAGAGCAGCTATGCAAGCAATTAATAGATTAGAATGGTGTATTTAGTTTTGTCTGCTAACATGTTTTTGCATTAAATTGTTGATCTTTATTTAAGACAATAAATATGAAGCTTGAGAACAGAGTGCTACCACAATCTGATGCCCTTTTACATTTTTCTCAGATAGTTTTGTCTCAGAAAACTTCCTACCCTGCTTCACAGCATTTCCATCTCTGCTTTGTAAAAGGCTTCTGTATTAGTCAGCCCAGCTTTGGCTTTGGTGATAGTGCTTGAACGTTTGTGCGTTCCTGTTATTGATGTGCGTACATATATCTGTACGTGTCAAAAAGGGCAAATAAAATACTCTCTCTGAAACTTTCCTCAGTCAGTTGCAGAATAGCCTCTTGCAGTTGGAAGATGTTAAAATTCTTACCATGCTCCCACAGAATCAAGATGAATCTCTTCCCTTCTGTCCATTATTTAAAATTCTATCTGAAAAGAAAATTTACAGTCCAAGTTTATAGTCCAAGTTTAATTATAAGTGCAAAAGCTGTAGATAGTGCAGAATGTATCAGATTAACAACATCATATGAACAGCCAGTAAGTAGGTATCTAAGTGCATGTAATAATAAGAGAATATAACCAGATCCTACAGCAGTGTCCAGTGGCTAAACGTGCATCTCCAGTAACTATTTGTTTAGCTTGCAAAGTTCTCTCCAAGCAACAAAATTAATAGAGCAAAACCAAAGGAACTAAATAATGAGAAAATTATATCACACTTGCTGAACAATACAAATTTATGCATTATATCTGAGGTTTATTAGGTTTTTATTTGGGTGTATAGATCCAAGTAGTGTAACAGGTTTCTGCACTGTAAAAAATTGTGGATTCTCTCATACAGAAATTTGGGATTATTTAGCACTACATTAAATTCATTTGCAAATGATTTCGTGATTTCAAACACTCTTTGAAACAGAAAAGGTCTAAAAAAGAATTCTGAAAAAGTAATCTTTCTGTCAAAGGTGCTTGCATTGTAACAAAATAAAAGAGCAAGCTTGTCAGTATAACCTGCCGTACTCTGAACAGACAGGAGCAGGGGAGGTTTAGCAGCTTTCACAGAGGCATAACTCATAGGGGATAGTGTCAGTGACAGGTTTATAGGAATTTGTGGTGTTGATACTTGGTTTTGCTGTCAGGCTGATTCCTGTAAATGCTACTGGTGGGTTCTGGTAAGTAAATAGTTAGTAATTTACTGTTATCAACTTTAAACTATTTCTGGTTTTGCGTTTACTTTAAAAATTATGCTTAAATAATTCCAAATTGTGTCTGATTGACACAGAAATGCTCTTTACGTGAAAGTTTGTTTATGGGCCGTGATTCTTTTGACATATTTACAAGTGTCTGTGGAGTTTTAAGACTATTGCCCAATAGGCATTTAGTGAGAGACATTCTATTTTGTAAATATTTTCACTTATATTGGGGATTTTTAAAGAACTGTTTGAGCCAAGTACTGCATTAAATCTGAAGACAGTGGCAAACTGATAATCAGCAGTTTCCAGCTTTGTTTTAATGTTTTGCTAATGCTTTCCATTTCTGTGGCCAAGATTTGTAGTGGGTGAAGCATGATGTACATCCAACGATTTGTAAAGGCTTTCAAATACTTTTGCGCACTTGTATTTTCCCTTTTTTCTTTTTTTTTTTTTTTTGTAATAGCTCATTTAGAAATAAACAATTTTCAAAGTAGCATATTACATTCAATTTCACTAACATACAGCTCATACCAAGGAAAAGAACCAAGAGTTTATTACATTAGTGGAGAATTTGCATCTGTTTGAACTCAGTAGTGCTGAAACTGGTTTTTATTCTTCCAAATGATTATTTTGGAATGAGATGGTGAGAGGAGAAGTGTATGTGTGGTGTGATACCTGTCAGCTTCCTCAGAACTCCCTCAGATTCCTCAGAATTTCAGAAGGACATTTTTTCAGAAAGCAGCTTTTCAGTATGTATTTAAAAGGAATGCATAATAGGATCCTTTACCTCCAAATCATTCTAATAAAAACTTTACTGACATAATTTTCTTTTAAAGAGGAAAGGGTTTGTACTGTAGTGAATATGAGAACAAAATATAAAGAATAGATGTAATATTCCCTCATGTTATAGTATTTTTAGCAAGGAAAATCAAAGCAATTAATGAAACTAGACTTTCTAGTTTTAGGGGTTTTTTATATAATGTTTGGCATGACTTTTTCTTTTTAACAGTATGCTTCAAGTAAATAAATAAACAGCTAAACAAAAAACCTTCTATAACAGGAAATTCAGTGAATGCTAATTATCAGAAACTTTTTAATTATGTTGTGTAGAACTGAGGTAGATCATACAGTTGAATGGTAAACTTCCATCCTTACTACAAAAGCAGTTTGACAAAGACCACCTGACTTTAGTATGTATCATTACAACCGCCATTTTAATCAAAAACTTCACATTAATTGTGTCATTAAATGCTTTTTCCTCTTCAAAATATGTCTTTACTTGTACCTGATTTGTGATTCCTTTGAACACACTTCCATCATTCCTTGCTATATCTATCCCCAAGCAAATTAGGTCATGTTCTAAGGTGCTTCAGCCTCAAAGATCTCTTTTTAAGGCTTTACAATAATGCAAATTATTAGAATTTGCTAGCATTTACTTAACTACTTCTGACTCATTCAATTTCATTGTTTCAAGATGACTTAAACATTTGAAACTGGTATCTCATCTCATTTCACTTCATCTCAAACTTTTAGAGTTTTAATCAGCATCCTGATTCACTTATTTTATGTCATCTGTCCCATTTCTCTTCATTTCTGTGCCTTTCTACTTACTGTTCCTCTCCCCTCATTCCAAATATTGATCTTCTTGTTAGGGGTATTAGGATTCTTCTTAAGAATTCACTATCCAAATCATTTTTTTTTTCTATATGCTCTATGTGTTGGTACTTCTTATCCAGATTTTCCTGTAGTTTTTGTCATCTGATTAAGGTTAATGTTAGTAATCTCAATTTTAAAAAAAAGATTACTGAAGGTGGTTTATATGGGCTCTTTTTACTTTAGGAACAGTTCATCCTAGTCTTTGTCACTTAAATACATCGGACTTACCTGAATAACCTTTCTAAATCTTGTGTTATTAAAGCTTGTAGGAAGCATCCAGGAAGCTGTCAATGCTTCAAATGATGCATTAGCAATACCATATGTTTGGGAAAATGCCTTTCTAGAGTATATTAGAGTGTGTTTAGATACTACTGTACCTACAAGCTTATTAGTCTCATACATAAGCATAGAAATTTAATTCTGTATAGATTTATATAAATTTATTTAGGAGTATTATAAAAGAATTACTGGTTTGCAATTGTTGCAACTTTACATGACTGTAATAATCATAGGCGTTTACTGTGTTCCAAATGCCTGAACATATTATATGTACTGTATTACTTTTACAGTTTTGTCATTTTATATTTATCCAAAATAATTTCTAAATATTGCTTCATTATTTTCTGCATATTTTTTTAAACAAAAAGAAAGAACACAAACCTATAGCTGTCACTTTGTTCAAACTTACAGTCAGAAATTTACAATACTCTCTCAGTTATTTTACTAGATTTTTTCCACTTATAAAATTCTAATGTCTGTTGTCTTCCCAAGTAATGTTACAGTTTGCTTGATTTAAATCTCTTTCTAATTCTGCAAATATAAATATTAAGTATACCCACATTTCAACCAGTGTATTATAACAGTCACAGAAAGTTCAAATTTGTGATGGTAAGCAGCATGTATCATAAGAAAATAATCTTAAGATGTCATTTAAACTTCCCTGATTTCGGAAATTTTTTTGCTTAATTTAAATTATTAAAGACACATAACTGAGCAGCTAATAAAATACTTTCTTTCCCAATGTAGTATGTTTAAATTACCACTCCATTCTGCCTACTATCTGGCATACAAACAAATATCCATTAACTTTACTCCGAATCATTTGAAAGGTTTGTCACACGCTACCAGTTACAAAACTAGAGATTAAAGATAAACTTAGACTGTAGCCCAGGCCATTTTACACAACCTGCATGAGTTGTGGAGGGTTGCTAAATTAAAATATACTCCTAGGTGGAAATGGGTATTTTTCTTTAAAAATTGTCCAAATGTGTTTCTGCTCTCAATGAATTGAAAAGCTGTAGTTCTTTTCAGTACACCCTGATGGTCCAAGGGTATTATAAGCATAATACTACTTGCGCAGTGAAATTTATGCATCTATTTTCAACCTTCCGTTGACTTTTTACACTACCTTGCAAATTTAAATTAATATGATGTTTTAATTACACAGGCTCAACTTCTGTTTCCAGAGTTTTGCATTAATTTTTGTTTAATGGTGGTAGAAGTATGGTGTGAATACAGTTCATGTAGCCAAACTGTAGGTCTTAGGTTTAGCTCCAAAATAAGTTTCCTTCTAAATTTAGCTTCTTGGGAATAAAAAGCTGTGGAAGAAAAATCTTGTAGTGGTTCATAAATTCAGTTGCTAAATGGAAAGTAATTTCATTTTGATATTGTCTCCTGTCATCTTTAATGTGGAACACTGGAATGCAGTAAGTTTACTAAAAGTTCTAGGCCTGTTAAAATTCATTGGCAAAAAAAAAAGAGTTTTTTTAGAAATTGGCATGGCATCAGTTCTTAAAATAGCAGATAGATTAAATAGTAAACAAATTGCACTTAAATGAAAGTTAACTTTCTTACATACTTCAACTGTTTCATATCATGGTCTGGGGATGGAATACTTAAGTAATTCTGAATTTCTGCATCTCTTTCAGGAAAAATGGTTGAGTATAGGATACCTGGTACTAATTGATTAAAATCAATCCAGATACAAGGCATCCTCCACTCACCACAGAAATAGACTTTAAAGCTTTAAATTACCGTCTAGAATTAGTGTGTGAGGCAGACTATGTTCGTAGCAAGCCTTAGCACATTGCAGGAGTTTTAGGACAAATTCCTTACTAAAGGCAAATTCTACTCTTTTGACACATATAGAGTTTTTTATGTAGTATGCTAGACTAGTATTGGTATTTTTTTATTTTAATGTTTAATTTTGCTGGATTCCTTAGTGCTTATTTATTACTTCTAAAGTAAGTGCAGGTGACTAATTTAGATGTAGACTCCTATGGTGGTGAAGTCTGTTTCTGGTACATGACTTCTGCCACAAATGTGTCTCATCTTCTTTTTGTAGCCTCTGAAAAGCAGATGAAGTTAGTTTGCAGAGAGTCTTCTGAAGAACATCTCCAGCCCTTCAAGGAGAAATTAGAGGAATTCTTCCAGAAAGGTAACCACATCTGAAAAAAAACTTATTGCCAAATAGTGTAGTGGTTAACAAAGTTATGCATAATGTGAATGCATAATTCTGGTGGATTACGTTCCTAATGGGCCTAATATATGTCAATATATGTTGATATATGTTTTACAGATCACTTGTCAAAGATGATCGCTCCCTTGATCTCACCCATCTCCCATTGGTTATTTTGTGCTTTGTTCTTTATTATTATTTTTAGGCAAAATGAAAAATATATTCATCACAGACCAGATTTATCAGAGGAAATATAAGGCTTCAAAAGACTTATAAAAGACTAAAGGACACTCTTCTCGAGAAAGTCCACAGTATACATGTCATCTTTTCTCACTAGTGTGAGCTTATGAACTGACTTATTCATATTTAAAGATTTTGTCTTGTGCAAGACAGAAATAAGCATTAAAAAAAGTTATTTACCAGCTTAGAGTCTGGAGACAATGGGTGAAAACCAAGGTACAATTTGGTCATCAGTTGAAGACAATGTAAATGCAAGTTGCTGTTGAAAACAACAGTCCTGCTCCCTCCTGTTTCCCATACTATGTTCCCCTTCACCTGCTTCTACCAACACCATTGCTTCTGGAGCTGTGCAAAATATATACAGAAAGAGACGTTCCTCCCTCTCCTTGTAGGAGTGCAGTCTTTTCGGGTAAACGAAACAAATTCTGTATTTTTGACAAAAATATTTGAATGTTAAGAATTTAGTTGTATTTCTCATAGAAATGGTGAACAGTTTAACAATACACTATTTGAGAAGTCATTTGAACTATCTGAATCTGCTCATCCAGACGGAATATTAGTGGTCATTCAGATTGTTGTAATAATTTATTAATTAGCTTAATCTTTTTATAAAGATTGTCCTAATGCCTTTTTAATAACTTTTTTTCATGAGGCTATCTTGTGTAAATACTTTGTGTAAATACAAATGAAAACAAGCTATTTCAAAAGTAGCAGTTAAATTGTACTGTTAAAAAAGCTAATATTCTCCTTCACCTTTCTCCCAGGCCATGGAGCTCAACAGATATATTCATTTGATAATATTTTTTTTTAGTTGCAAGTGTATTTGGACAATATTTAAGCAGCAAGTTCCTTGCCACAGAACTTCTAAAACAAAAAATATTGTGGAAATCTTTATGTCACTGCAGGACAGTTTTATTGTCTTTTTAATGTATTTAATTGGAAATTTTTACTTACAGTTTAATAATAACACCAAGATTTTTATTGTACTATATGTATATGTTTGTATTTCTACAGAACCAATATGATCTCCAGCATGTTTCTTGATCTAGCTTGCCAAAGTATTTTAGTAATTCAGTTTTGCCCAGGTCTTGCCAGGACCCTAACCAAATGGTGTCTTCCACAATCGTATCACAGGTTCTGTAATTGTTGCTACACCCTGGATCTCATGAGGGCTGTTGTGGTTCGTGCAGAGTTGGCAGCTTAACACCACCCAGCTGTTTGCTTGCTGCCCCTCCATGGGGAGGCAAAGAGGGGTGGAAGGGTGAATGAAAGAAAACGAATGAGTTGAAATACAGACAATTTAATAGGAAAAGCAAAAGCTGTGTGAACAAGCAATGCAAAATATGGAATTCAATCAGCTCCTTCCCATCAGTGAGCAGGTGTTCAGCCAATTCACAGAATCATTAAGGTTGGAAAAGACTTCTTAAAAATCATCAAGTCCAGCCATTAACCTAACATTGCCCGTTCCACCACTAAACTATGTCCCTAAGCACAACATCTACACTCCTTTTGAACTCTTCCAGGGATAGTTATTCCGCTACTTCCCTGGCTAGGCTGTTTCAATACTTGATAACCCTTTCAGTGAAGAAATTTTTCCCAACATCCAATCTGAACCTTCCCTGACACTGTTGTGTTATCACTTGTTACCCGAGAGAAGAGACCCCCACATTGCTATATTCCCAGGCTAAACAACCCCAGCTCCCTCAGCTGCTGCTCATTGGACTTGTGCTCCAGACCCTTCCCCAGCTCTGTTGCCCTTCTCTGGACACACTCCATCACCTCAATGTCTTTCTTGTGTGAAGGGCCTAAAACTGAGCCCAGGATTCAAGGTGTGGCCTCACCAGTGCCAAGTACAGGGAGTTTTGTCACTTCACTCATCCTGTTTGCCACAGTATTTCTGAGTTCCGTTTAGAATACACATTTCTAAATTTCACATTACCAGGAAAGCAGGACTTCATCATTCGTCTCCCCACTCCCCACTACTTGGGGAGACAAGCATTATAACTCTGAACTTCTCCCCTGCTTCCTCCTTCTTTCCCTAGATTTATTTCTGAGCATGATGTCATGTGGTATAAGTTATCCCTTTGGTTGATTCGCCTTGGCCTCTCCCAACTTCTTGTTCATCCTCAACCTGCTGTCTGGACATCAGCATTAGAAATGGAGAAGGCCTGAATACTGTGCAGGACTGTTCAGCAATAGTTAAAACATGGATGTGTTATCAACACTGTTTTGGTCACAAATCCAATCTGCAGCACTGTAGGAGTTCCCTAAGAAAGTTAGCTCCACTAGCTAAAACCAGCAGAAGGAATAGCAAATCATATCAACGCAGTCTCAAAAAAATAAAGACAATCCAGTACCTCGTTTCTCCTGCAATGCTGAGCTGCCCTTTTTATCATATTCCACTTTCTGATGAGTGGAATATTGTATAAATACCCAGTTGGTCTTGGAAGAAGACTAGTTCTGCTTTAGATAAAATTGCAATTTAATTGTGCATTATCATTTCAAATAGAAAAACATATTCTTCTAAATGTTTTCCGTGTTTATGCCTATTGATGTGGAAATTGAGATACATTTATCTTTGTCATTGTGACAGAAAATTTTATCCTTATGTGTGTGAATAATGTATATGTTTAAAAAAAGAAAGAGGATACATTCCTGCATGCTGTCCTGGGACAATAAGTCCTATATACTATTTTTATTGGACCTCACTTTTTTAGTGAGATCTTTTGTATACTAGAAAGAGCAAAACCACATGGATTACTTACTTGTCCACTTTTTCTTATATTCCCTCGTTCTACTTTTGCTTTATAATGTTATGCTTTATGGTATCTAATCAGACACACTTAATCTTGTATAATATAGCTTCTCATCTTTTGATATCTTATTCTACCTTATTCTGAAATGTGTTTTCAGTAGATTGTCAAATTCTATAATGATTGACTTTGTTTTTCTGTCAGTCACCTGATTCATTCAAATCTTTATACTGGTGGGTTATACTTTCTGTGGCATTAGAATGGAAATCCTTTAAAATTTCACACAGAAGATAGTGAAAAATAACACAGAAACCCATCTTGATTTATGGCCCTAGTAGGTGTTGGACAAACGTCAGGCTCAGAGGTGTCTGCAAACTCAGCTGCTTCTCTGAAATTAGGAGTTAGCTGATAATACTGAGCGTCCGATAAGCATCTGTTTTCAGTTTTGTTTGTTTAAAAATGAGTTGTGGCTGGTTTAAGCAAACGTAAGAAAAAATTGTCTGTTATCTTTGCTAGCTCACAGCAAGTATCCAAAACTCAGATGCTTTTCTGAAACTTCTGGCTTGAAAATAGAGCTGGAACTCATAGATATTGAGGTTTTTCCCACACGCGCAATTCCCATCATTTCTAGTCAATGCGAAGTTGGAAATGCTGTAAGGAAAAAAATCCTGATTTGCTTATACTGAAATGTTTACATTTCCTAATTGTAATTAATACCAATTAAATCTAATACTTGCTGTGTTGTAACAAAAAAACACTGAGAGTGTTATGGAGACTGACATTCTAAAATACTGGAGGGGATAAACTGTACTTCTGCTGATGTCAGTGCTGGTTTGTATAACTGGATGTAATGTAGCCCAGTGCCTTCAACAGGGAATTGGGTGCCAGAAGCTTTGGGTTCTGTTCCCAGTTTAGCTACTTTATATGTGATGCTAGCAGAGTTGGTTAATATCCTTTTCAGAGAGTGCCCCTCTTTTCTGGTACACAGAATGTTAAATAATGATTCTTGCTGGTTTTTGTAGTGAAAGATAATCTTTGTCAAGTACTTTGTGAATCCCACATGAAAGACATCTTGTGTAAACTGTCTTAATGCTTCACTAGTTGTATTTGCTATGCCTATGCTTTTTGCAAAAGGCTTAGATTATTCTCAAAGTTGAAATAATCTTTAGTAAATCTAATTATATCATGTGCAACAAATTATATTAGTTTTCCTATCGTATGGAGACCTACTAATTATTACATATTAATATTCACTTACTGTATTTCCATTGAAATTACTGTATGGGGTGGTTAAAATATGTTCATAATTTTTTTTCCATTGAAATTGCCATGATATGCAAGAAGGCCTTTGAAATCATGAAATTATTATGTGGTCTAGAATGCTCTTTAATTCATTAAATTCTTACTCAGAATTTCTTGGAAGAAAACTCCTCTTTTGATATGAAACTAACTCACAAAAAAAAAAAAATCAGAATAGTTAGATAACTATGAGAAAGATGCAAAATACTCTATTTTGAAAAGGAGGAAAAAATATTTTGGTTACTGCTACTATGCAGCTCACTAGAAGGAATTCTGGCCATTAACCATTGGTGTTTTCCATAGTGTTTCTTGTTCTCCTTGTGCATGCCCTCAAGAAGAATACAAGCCAGAAAGCAAATGACATACAGGAGTAGGTGACTAATGTTAATTAAATTTATTTCTTATTTTGATGCTTGTCTATTTCATATTGTTTGTCCATTTTAGTAAACATAGAAACGAATAGCACAGATTCATGCAGGATCTTTCAAAATCTGTTTCCAAATTCTTCTTCATTGGATCCAGGTCAGAAAGCATGTAAAGACTTTAATCTGGGCTCGAGTTCCTCCTTCATGTACTGGAATGTGAAAATGAAAAAGTCTTTATGCTTCATAGCAGTTGGCATAGCAAGAGCAGAGCTGCTTCTCTTAGTTTCTCTAAGAATAAAGCATCTTGGTGATGAAGACTGTGCTATTACAGGAATTCGTTTAATTTAGAACAGTCTGGGAAGCAAGTAGTCTGATGTCAAGACAGAACTGTTTTCGAAATTCATTGGTAGTGGAAAGCAAAGCTCTTTGGGAAAGATGCACAATACACTGAAGTGGCCAAGGTAACAAGCAAGATGGAGGGAGGGATTTGTCAAATAGAGTAGTCATTGAGATTACTCTTAAAGAAAAAGAAATTGTCCTATGTTTAGAATTCTAGCCTAACATTTAGGAAACCTTGGTTAGATTAATTGCTTTGCTACAACTGCTGTGTGTTGTATACTGCATAAAAGGTCAACACCATGCTATCTATGGGACTATGCAATAGCAAAATAGAGTCATAGACCAGACTAGTCACTGCAGCATTCTGCAGGAGCTGGTGAATTTTTCAAACAAGCTTAGCAACAGCGTGGAAACAGTCCGCAAATCTGCTTTTAACTGCTGAGTGATTTCTTCTCAATAATTTTAGCCAGGCTGCAGTAGCAACCTGGGCATGCATCAAGTCCAATGCACTTTCGAATGTGTTTCTGGTACAGAACAGGAGTTTTGATCCACATTTCCTCATTTGCCTGTTGAAGTGCACCACAGAGTATTGTTGAGGTAGTCCATTGGGAAAGAAAATAGGAAATAAATTCTATTAGAAAGGCCACAAAGGCTGGAGCTGAGAGTTGGGGCTGTTCAGCCTGGAGAAGAGAAAGCTTTGGAGAGACCTTAAAGCAGCCTTCCAGTATCTAAAGTGGGCTACTAGAGAGCTGGAGAGGGACTTGTCACTAGGATATGTAGTGGTAGAACAAGGGGGAATGGCTTTAAACTGAGAAAGTGTAGGTTTAGATTAGATATTAAGAAGAAATTCTTTACAGTAAGGTTGGTGAGGCACAGGAACAGAGAAACTGGTTGGCCCCGTCCCTGGAAATGTTCAAGGCCAGGTTGGATGGGGCTCTCAACCACTTGGTCTACTTGTTCCATCCAGCCCCATGGCAGCAGGGTTAGAACTAGATAATCTTTAGGGTCCCATTCAACCCAAACCATTCTATGATTCTGTGATAAAAGCTTGCAGCTGGCCAACTTTGAGTTTCTTGTTCATAATTTCCTACTTGTTCTTCAGTATGTAAATGTGTTGTTCTTGTGCTATAGGTGTTCATACATGGTGATTTACGCTTCTCATCTAGAAGCATCTATTGTATTAACCCTGGAAAAGCAACCTTTTATTAGTTTATAGCCCCGTACATATTTTGAGTGTAGGAGGATGGTAGCATAGTTTATTATATGACAGGAAATAAAGTATTTCCACTCAGAATTGCTGCTTTTCTCTCAAAGTAGTCTATGAAGTATAAAGCAAGATGTTAATGTCATTTAGTAGTAGTGAATCAGAAGCCAAGAACACTCCAAGACACCATTTTTTCACAATATAGTAATACTTCTTATTTTTCTCTTACTGTCAACAGGACATACCTTTATATGTCTTAATACATCAAAGATTAGGAAGAAAATTACATTGGCACTTATTTCCTTTCATAGTGTGACAATATCATATTGTTGTTTTTAAGACAGATATAGAGATTCTATTTTAAGTTGTTACTCAAAGCAGTTTGGTAGAGCTTGTCTGTAATGACATCCCAAAATACTGGAAACTTCTGGGAACTATTTAAAATTCTTGCTTCTCTCTAATAAAATTACAGGTTTTCTCCCCAGGAAGAATATTAACAGAAAGGAAGATAAATATTCTAAAACTGCGTATGAAATTAAGTCACATGCTTGTCTTTCCACTAGTGTTGTACTCCTCTGCTTTAATGTACATATTGGATTATGGTACTTGTGTTGTGTTTTATTTGTAAAGCTCTTGAATGTCGTAATGCTGAACAAGTGAAGTAAGAAAATCAAGGATAATTTTTAAAAGCACTAAATTTCAGTAACAGCTGTCTGTTTAAATACCATGTGTAAACAGCAGCAGAAGAGCAATAGCACTCACAAGGTTCTTACAGTTGACCAGATTTCTAACCTGCAATTATGAAGCTGCTTCTGTCAACCAAAAAAAAAAATCTCTGTACAGATAACCATTCCTACAAAGCACGAGACTCTCTTTTAGATTGTGACTATCCACTCTGCATATCAAATACCGATTCTTCCTTTTGTGAATAAAATGTATGGATATGAAGACTTTTAACTTCAAACCTTTATTTTCTGTGCTACTTATTGTAACTTTTTCGTTTAATTTGTTTTCACAGAGATGTTTTGTTATCTCTGCCACACATATGCAGTTCTCACATTAAACTGTGGGACGATATTTATGTCCAGCGTCAAACGTGAAAAATATGTCATACTTCCTTGCAGGGATAATATTTGCTTAAAACTTTTTATGCTTCCCAGCAATAACATTACAGACCAGGCAAAGTTTGTGTTTAGAACTGGAACGCTGTTTTATATGCCAGGAGCAGAATTACTTTAATCTTTCAAACTGTTTGTGACAGACATAACTGTTTTCATCACTCAAAGATCATTGTATTTAAACAGATGAAAGAGTGATTTACATAAATTGGCGTGAGTCTGCAAAGCAGAGAACCTTATTGCTGTGGTACTCTGAGATTGTATAGTTAGACAATAGCCTCAGTCCATAAGACACCAAATAAGTTGTCCTGGAATGTGATTGCGTCCATATGCCTCCTAAGTAATGCAATATTGACAATGAGCTGATTCAAAGAACAAGAATTTGCTCTGAAATGATTATTTTCTCCTGCACTACCAGAAGAATTATCAACATCAAAGTCCTGAAAATTGATGTTAATTACAGCTATGACTTTTCAGGAAACTTTCAATTTATTATTTTTGAAACAGATATACACCAATTTGCTATAACCAGTTTAACTATATCATGACTTACTATAGAAATTAGAAGGTTACACTCTATTACAATGTGTAATATGAATTTAATTTTGAAGAACTGGTAATTGAAAATGCAATGTCATCTTCTCTTAGAAGATAAGGAGGGATTCTCGTATAGAAAACAGTTCCTTCCAACTTCCTTTCATTTCAGTTCTGTTAAACTGAATTACCATGGCTGTTACAAAGTCACTGGCATATCATGATAGAGGAGGATTTCCTATTAATACCAACTAAGTGACATAATGAATCTTAGTGTTAATTCCTTTGATTTAATACAAAAATATTATGTATATGACAGTTACAGAATCTATTCCTAGAATTACTGATGCCTTTACTATAACCTCAATCAGCTATCTGTAGTTCAGCATCTTCTCTAAATCCTTGTTGTAAGCTCTATTTTCTGTTCAATTCCACTGGATTTCTTCCATCTTCTATATCATAGAGGTAATCAGAGCTGTAGGTTATGTATCCTGGCTTTTCACAGGGATCCTATTAGACTTTTCTTTTAGTCCAGCTGCTTTTTTTTCACTATATTCTTAGGAATTTCCTGCGTGATTGCCTATTTTTTTTCTTTTTGTGTCTTCACGTGCTAGTATTCAAAGTCACTGAACTAATAGACTTTACACTTCTGTCAAAGGTTTGTTGCAAGGAAATAAAGATGCTCATTGATTCGTTACTTTAGATTATATAACCTATGACCAGTTGTTTACATATATGGAAGATACTACTGCAAGGTAAGAGCACAGTCAAGAATTGGAAAGGACTGGATAGAAGAGATTCATGCACTTAAATATGAAAGGCCCAAACACACTTGGTCTCAAGAGACCCCAGTACCTAACCTCACATTGGTCACTCTCACCTCATGTGTGTCCCCTGTGCTCTGTAGTTGCACACCATTAAGCCTGGAGATATCTTTCAGTGCACCATATAATACAAACTGATTATGACAATAACATGCTTAATCTGGTATGCAATTACATGGGATTTCTCTGTAGACTTTGGTAACTTTGGTATGCTAATACTTCTTCTCAATTATTTTTTGGACCTGTGCAAGCACATGAATATCCTGTTTTAATGCTTTTGAGCATGATTGATGAAAATAATAGATGCTAAAAATTTCATCAAGAAATTGAAACTCTCTGGATTAGATTCTCTTATGGTCTAAACTCTGATTTCCTTTTTAAGCAATAAGAACAGGTCCTGCAGTCTTGTTGAACAGGATGTAGCAGGACCATTGTTTTGAGAACAAAAATAACAACCACAATGTTCATAGGGCAGTTAGAAGTTTCAAGCTAGTTAAAGGACAAAGCACCAGTTTGCTACTAAGCTCTCAAAATTGAGGAATGACAGAGTAAAACCATATGGATAATAGAGTGTTGTGAGATTACAGCTGTGATTAAAGACAGACTTCTCCTAAATGTAAAAAAAAAAAGTCTGATTTCAGGTCAGCGTTCAACCTTTCCTGCAACTTCTCTGATAACTTTGTGTCTAAATAATTCAGGTGCCAGAGCAGGGTATTCAAAAATTTACCTTTGACCTGTGAAGAGCCTTTACCATGCTGCTTTTGAACCCCTTGACTGAGGTGGGGAAATAGGAAGTTTTATTTCTCTTAAGAGATGTATGCATGAAATTTATTGGAACAGTATTTCTTTCTTGGCGTGTAAATCTATTCAAACTTTTTAGCGTCAGAATTTTTCAGCTATCTTAACATTGTCCCAACCATTTTCAGAGTGTCAAAAAATATTTTTAAAGGACTTCGGCTTCCAAACAGCATATTTTAGGATATAACTGTTTGTACAGAGCATGGGTATGAAGTCTTTCATCTTGGGAATGTCCTACAATCTGAAAGTTCCCTCCACAAAGTGTTGCCCTCTCTGGAACAGAATGTGGTGTTGTATAGGTTCCTGGTGCCTTAGGACAGGCAGGGATACCTGACTAGACACAGCAGTGTATCTTCTGTGGCCAAGCAGAAATCTTGAAACATTAAAGAATATAATGCTAGAAGGAAAAACTGCTCTATAAAATGTGTTTGGTTTGATTATCTATGGAGTTATCAGTAAATGTGTACAGTGTGTTTCCTTAACTTCAGTTTTACACAAAGGGCTTGACCCACCATTGGCTTGAAATAGAATTGGATAGGGCATATGTTAAAGATTATTAAGCTTTACACATCAGGAATTCTTTCCTTACGTGTGATTGGGCAGTTCCTAGGACAGAGAATCCCCAGGTTTAGTTAGGAGAGCTGATTCTATGATGTCTATTTGAAATAATGGTAGGGGAACTTTGACTGTTCTTCCTTTTAAATTCCAGTCATTTTTCATTTTAATGTACTTTGATATTGATTTGGTTTTGTCATGAATGAAGTAAATTTTATCAGGATTTAAAATTTCTTTCCAAATTTAAAAAATATTGCCAATAATTTTATGGTATTTCTGAAATTTTTTTAAAGTAAGTTGCCATTTTAAATATTTGATGTAAAGAATATTCTATTGTTATACATGCAGATGAACCAAATTCAGAAGTATGTTATTACCTGCATATGATTTTTAAACTTTTTTTTTAAGTTGAGTCAAGACTTTCTTGTTCTAACAGAGAAAACATTTAAGAGGAATTAAGCTCATTATGACTTTTTTATTACAACAGAATGAATTTAGATGCAAATTATTTGTGTTAATTATCTTGCTCAGAAATAGTTTCTGTGGGGTTTAATAGACAATGTCAAATCAAAGTGGTAGTCAAATAAAACTTTCACTGTGACTACAATTATATTTAACTCTTCTGTTAATAGGAAAGTTGGGGTTGTCTTTTGCACAGATCTACTGTTATTATTGAGTAAAAGCCATTTCCCAGAGATGGGAACACTAAGGTAATAATAAAGGCCTAGAGGTACAGCAAAGCAGAAAGTCTGCAGTGATGCGCTGAGCTGGTGCACTCACATTCCCTGTTCTTGGTATCTAATAATCATATCCTCTTCTTTCCTTTTACATGAGGATAAACGTAAACATTTTAAAACATTTACATACACTGCAGGGAAAAAATTCCAGATGCTCCCAGCATAGAGTTCAACAGAAAATCAGCAAGCTGTAAAACATGAAAATAGATCAGGTAGATGCAGTAGTAACTCTTGTTATTTTCCCAGTCTTACATTAAGCTAACATGAGATTTTTTTTTTTTTGTATACACTCTCATTTCTCTCATCACGGTTGTATCTGAGTACTTTCAAGGAATGAATTAAATGACCTGACTAACGTGTCACACATGCTTTACTTTTCCCAAGATCCTTCCCCCATAAGGAGAATAGTAGGTTTGGAGGTTTTTATTTAGAAATTGAGACATCCTATTTTCAAATATATTTTTCTAAGTGTTTATCAAAAAGAAGACAAGCTCAGAAAAATATCAGTGCCTTGTATTTGAATGCAGTTTGATGATTCTTGTAGAAAAAACATTAAAAAGAATCCTAACAAAATACTTTTTAATGTTAGTATCCTGTATTTTATTTGTGGTAAGAAGGAGAAATATTCCAGGCCCAAGTTTGCCTCCTTTTTACATTTTATGTCAAATTACAGGCTTTTCAAGCTAGTAGCTAGATAAATTTTCCTACATAAATCGAAGTTCTAGAAAATCTGAGTTAAAAACAAGAATTAATGCATTGGAAGTATGAAATAATTTGAGAAATATTTGTGATTTTGTAGAGGAAATTACAGCATTTTTGTTTGAGAAAGTATTGAGCCTGTAAGTATTAACTGTTTGTCGTAACTATTTGTTTCTAATGTATGTAGTCCAAGAGAAGGAATTTTTCTATTGTTGTTTTCTTTAATTAGAAGTTAAATAAGACACACATGCCTTTTCATAAAAGCATACGTGATTTTTGAGCAATAGATTTTCTTTATTTTTGTACTTGTTTCTTGTTTAATTCTACCTCTTCAAACTTAATGTTTCTCAAGCTGAATCTTAGGGTTTTATGCTATGCTAAATATGAATCTTTATAAACAATACTGCTGTTGGTTAAAAATACAGAATTTTGTTGAAAGATTTTTACTTTCATGTTTAATGCATACAGCTTCTTTTCTTAAACAAGATCCAGCTAGGTGTTCTTCAAATTCAATTTTGATTCAGATGTTAAGAAGACTACACTGAACTTCAGAGGCCAAACTATATCAGATTAAGTGATATTAATAGATAAATATGGGGATGTTTGCTGTATATCTTCTTATAATTGATCTATAGTTTCATAAGACATTTTCCAAAAAATGGGTATTTATTTGACACATTTCACGTCACTAAAATGCAGTTACAGATGCTAAAAAAATTGGCAAAATCTACCTTAATCTTTCTCCCTTATTTTAAATGTGAATATCCAATATCAATACTTAGATTAAACTTGATTTTAATTTTTATTTTATTTACCCTTAAATATGGGTAGCTGTGTATTTGAAAATCCATACTGTCTAAATTGCTGAACAAAAAGGGGAAGGTGACTGTCATACTTCCAAGCAATACATTTTTGGAAGGTCAGAATTATTAAATTCATTCTCAATAATGTAGTTTTTCTGTTCATGCTTTTTATTGACAGTCTTTGTTTCTTAAAGGAACTTCATCGCTATTTTTCTGTTTAAAGAGAAACATAGCAAAGAAACAGATGTGTCCCATATAAAATATGCAATAAATCTTGTCTCACAAATTCTTTGCTCTGAACTTTCTGACAGAAACTGTCAAATATCCACTTTAATTCTAGTATAAAATGTTCACTTTGTGTCATGGCGCCAACCACCATATGCTGGAATAAAGTCAGTAACCAGCAATAAAAAAGGCAACATACGCACCTTTGAAACAGTACAAGCAATCAACAGTGAGAAAGGTCTATATAAATCTATGGAGAATTAATCTCAGCTTTGCCACTATCCTGCTGTGCATTTACAATGAGACTTTGCTGCCGACCACCAGAAGTGGCTAACTTTGCAGGAGGAGTGTATCCTAATGAGGGGAAAATGTAGGGAAAACAAAGCAGCAGCTTTTAACCCCCCTACCCCCAATGTTTGGATCACCTAGAAGAGCATGTCCTAGTGTGTTCAAACATGTGCGGCCACTACACATCACGGATTGCTGTACTTTAGCTGGTCATGTGAAACCAATCTTGACTGAGCTCAATCAGCAGAAATAACTCGAGCTTCATAAATCATTGTTATCATTCCACAGGAGGAGGCATTGCTATGGATTTTCTCTCCTCAAACTTTTCAGGCTGCAAATTTCGCAAAGCTTTTCTGAAATTAGTGTCATTATATTTGTATAATTATTCATTCTTTACCCACCAGGTTAACAGTTGGTTCACCATCAAATTTATTTTTTCTTTAATTTAAATATTCTTTTTTTTTTGAGATGACCTCCTGCTTCTTGTTGACCTTCAATAATCATTCAACTATTTAAAAACATTGTCCTTGGTATAAAAATGGGCCAATCTTTAAAATTTTTACATCTGCTTAGAAAAAGAGATTGTAGTTACAGATAATCTGGGCAGTTAGTTTTCCCAGACACAGAACAGATTGGATTTAACCTTGTTCTGTTTGAAAGGATTAGAACTAATTTTTCAGTTCTGTAAACTGTTTAGATACATTTAGTCAGAGATTAATCTTGGAATTAAAACACAACATTATAAGAGTTTATTAGAAAGAAAGTAGAGTTAGAGTGTCTCTCTCTAGTGTTTTAAGTACTAACATGCTTTAAAAATACTTCCTATCTGGAACCCCAAGTGTGGGAGAATGAGGGATTAATTTCTTGGTTACATTTTAACGGAATGGTGTTTCAAATAATTTAATCGAATAAATAAAATTGAAAAATGTAATGGTAATTCTTGTTTTGTAATTAATGCCTCTAGAATATAGGAAATAAGACTAGTGTTATTCCTAGTTTTAATGAAGAAATTACCCTTTTGTATGGAAGCTAATTTTGTTTAAAAATCTTTCACAAAATACTGTAGAAGCATCATACTAAGAAACACATTTTAAGAAATAGAGGAGTTTATGAATATAACTTTTTTATAATGAAAATGAACTTTTTTTTCTTCATAGTTAGTTTTAATGTTCTGGTAAAATGGCCTTCAACACTTTGTTCTGGCACATTTATAGACAGCATTATCACTTCTAAAAGAAAACATAATTTCCTAGGTTTTTTATTACCTATGATAATAAACACTTTCTTGAATGTGTTGCTTGAGCATGTTCTGCTGGTGTTCTGTCTCTCTCTGTGTGTGCAAGTGTCTGTAGCTTTTTATTTTTTTTGTAACGTTAGAAATACTGACTCTAATATTTAACAATTTCTATATGGTAAACATTAATTATTTCTTGACGCACACCGAAGATACAGGTTGGTAACTTCTATTCCTGATAATTTGTGGGATACTTGTTCGTTAAGCAGCTTTCCAAGACTGCCCAGAGACTCTTTGTACTGTACGAACATATGTACATGTTCATCATTGGATGTGGGTTTCTTAGTTAAAAACAACTTTTGTACCACTGCAGAGGAAAATAAACTTGTGAGAACTGTTTCAGGGAAGGGTGATTAAGACCTCATGGCAGCAAGTGTTCTGAAGATTGTTTTGAAAGGATTTAAGATGTCTATACCAGTATTTAAACTGTCTAAAAAAATGGCATAGCCAAATTCCGTGTTTAAAATGTGATATTTTTTAATTTAAAGAAGAGATAAAAGAAACGAGGCTTATGTGGTTACACCGCCTGTTGATTATTGCCCTGCCAATAATTTTTAATGCATTGTCCAATTTTGACCAAATGTGACAGGGTTAGAGATCCTGAGATATTAAGCTCTTAAAATCTCAATAAAAATATGTGGCTAAATAGACAAGAGTGACCCTATTAGCCTTCCAGGGAGAGAAGGGCTGTATCATGAACTCACCCCTTAATTAAACATTAATGAATCCATCTGGGAACTAACTAAAGTACAGACCCACATAGACCCAAGTTTCATTGATTCCATTCTCCCAGACCTTCTTGTTTAACTGACAGCATAGAAGAAAAATCTCTTCATGGGCATGGGATTGTTTCATTTGGGGATTTTTTGCATTGTAATATAAAACTATATTAGTCGTACAATCAAATACTTACATAGAATTTCCAGGCTGTCTGTTCAATTCCCTGAGTTCATAAAGCCTTCCAACTAGAAGTTAGTAGCTAGCTAAAGACAGTTTATCAAGTAACACATAGTAGAAAATTATTTGCTGGGAAGCTGTGTATAGAACATAAAAGTTTTTTCACTGTTTCTGAAATACAAAATTTTTATTGGACAAAAAAGCTTCAGCATGAGAATGGTAGACTGTGGCCATGTGAAATGATCTGCACTTATGTTTTTTTCAAATTTGAAATTTAATACAGTACAGAAACAAAAAACCACAGAAAATGTTTTACACTGGATATAGTCTCTCATGTTTGCTAATACAGGGTTATATTAGAAGTAACTCAATATAATAATGTAGAAGTAAGAGAAAATTCAGGTTTTATGTATAGCTGTAGGCAGACAGATGTTTCTTGAGAGTATCTCTTCCTAGATCAGGATACACAACTCCTCTCGAATTTTTGAAACATCATAATTTGTGAAAAATTAAGATTATTGAGAAAACTTACTCAATAACTAGAATTAAAAGTATAAATATCTGAAACTGCAAAATTCATTTTTACTGTGAGTACCTAATTTCTGAGAATTTTTATACCCTCTGCTGCTATATTCTTTATTATACAATGTTTTCAAAAAGTAAAACAGTTCTAAAATGAGATTCAGTCTGTATGAAAGGAAAAACTTCATCCTAGTAGCATATGACACTGAATTAGAAATTGAATTTTCATGTCTTTAACAATTCCAAGGCCCCAATTTTCATACTGAGCACCTGACTGCCTCTTATTAGTCAAACCATGTTTTTAAAAAACAATATATTCCAGTTTGATAATGAAAAAAAAAAAAAAGACAATCCATTTTCTGATTCTACATTCTTCTACATTTGTATGTAGATTTTTGTGAATACTTCTTAATTTGCACTTGACATTTGTTAAGTTGTTTAAAAGATGCTATTAATTTTATTTCTATTCCTTTAAAATTCACGTTTCAAGAAAGCAGATTCTGGCAGTGTCAGGTATTGAAATACAATTTCACATGTTATATAATATAAATTAATTTATAACATCTGTAATGTATTCTACTCATGGCCTTTTATGTAGAGCCCAGTCTTTTTCTAGACAGTGAGATTACAGTAAGAATAAAAAGATTAAATGGGTGTTGATGATTCTTATGAACACTTTTATGAAATGTTAGCTACGTGCTGTTGGCTTTGCTATCATCAGCTGAAAAAATAAAGCTTCATACTGCATTGAAAACTACAGATTGTTTAACACGCTGAATCAAGCTGTTGGACACCTTGACTATAATAAAAAAGTAACTATAGTTTTGATTATTATGTATATAAGCAGACAAATTATCCATTTTTTCTAAATCTTAGGATTCATCTCTCTGGCTATATGATTGCTCTGTATGGCTGTGTGCTGTTATACTGGGTCTGGCTGGGATGGAGTTTATAGTCTTCATAGCAGCTGGTACGGGGATGCGTTTTGGATTTGTGGCTAAAACAGTGTTGATAGCACAGGAGTGTTTTGGCTATTGTTGAGCAGCACTTGCACATTTTCAAGGCTTTCTTTTTGTCTCTCTGTCCCCTCAGCAATAGGCCAGGGTGGGCAAGAATTGGAAGGGGTCGCAACTTGGATAGCTGACTCAAACTCAGCGTTCCATGCATGTAATGTCATGGTCAGTAATGAAAAAGGAGGAGAAAGGATTTTGGGAGAAGTAGTACTGCTCCAAAAATGGCTAGGCATCACTCTGCCTGTGGGAGGTGGTGAGAGATTGCCCTTGCATCACTTGTTTTTGTCTTTCCCTTTCCTTCATGTATTGAAATGTGTTTACCTTGATCCGTAAGATTTTCTCACTTTGGCTTTTCCTATTCTCTCCTCTATCCGACTGAGGGGGAAGGAGGAGAAGTGAGTGAGTAACCATACATAGTGTGGTGCATCGCTACTGGCCACAGTCAACCCACGATGATTCTAAAATAGCAACCCTTGGGAAAGGGTTTAGATTGCTAAGCCCCAGGGTTTAGATTGCTCATGATAGTTCTTTGCAGCTCAAAGAAATGCCATGTGCTAGCAAGTGTATCCCTATGAATATTTTGTTTTCCATGCTACTACTTGTAAGCCAATATGTCTTGAGTCAAGGATTTCCTAAAAATTAAATCTATTCAAAAACTTTCACTGTTAATACATCTGTTGAAGTCAAAACCAAAGAAGGTTTATTTCATCCTGCTCTAATCCTGCTGGTCGTTGTACTGCTATAGTTTAGTATGCTAGTAGTTTGAACGTGTCAAGAATTTTGTTCAGAAACAGAAAAACTGTATAACTGTAGAGCTTTTTGATGATCCTCTGTAGTAATTTTGCCCACCTAGGACACCTTTGAGCTTTTTCTTCCACTCTCCAAAGTCCTTGATTAAACAGGGTTGTTAAAAAATTTCTCTTGGATGGCAAATGTACTTGAGGGTGGAAATAGATCTTAGTACACTTCTAGCCTGGGAGCCTTCTGGGTTCAACTTCTGATACCCAAGTATATCAGCAATGATAATATCTAAGAGATTTGGATCTCTGTTTTCAAATGGTGGTAAAGTCTTCATGCTTTACAAAGACCGAGAAAATAAGATCAATTGTTGCTTGTTCTCCTAACTCGATAATGTCGTAGAATGTGACTTTTCTCGCTTTCGGAAAAAATAACCCAGCTGAACCTCTCTGGGGATATACTTTTCTTCCTCAGCCATTAAATCATGGGTTAGTATGTTTCTAGGATGGCGTTCATGTTTTGACTGTATTTCAACATGCCTACCTAAGAGGTTTTAGTTTTGACTAATGAGGAAGATGGGTTCCTGGGAGACTAGAAATGTCATAATAACCTTTTGTCACTGTTTTCACAATCTCTGTCCAGGCTTTATAAAGTTCCAAGAGGAATGTCAGTAGGGGGTTTGTTTTGGTTGGTTGGTTGGTTTTGTTGTTTGCTTTTAAGGTTGAGTTTTGGTTGGGGTTTTTTTTGGTCTATGTCTTTTCATAGATTCTGTCTTAATCTTAACTGTGATTGATTGGAAGACATGAGTCAGAAAAGACATATTTCCTTCCTCAAGGCAAAAAAAAAAATCAAATACCTTGTTTTAGGGTGTTGTTTTTCCTATGCAGAAAACACTGTAATTTACAATGCGGTCTCTTAAAGTTCTTAAAACATATATTTTTGAATCACAGGAACTCACCCTTGGAATATAAAATTAAGAGTTCTGATGTCTCCATCCTAACTGCTAGTTGTTAAAGTGTTCTTGTAATTTTGAAGATTGTCACTGTTCCAAAATGCTTAGAAAATTTATAAAAACTTTATGCATCAGATCTTTCAATTCTGAAAGTAGTAAGATACTGAAAAATTTTTTTAACATTGCAATTTGTCCAACTGAATCAGTACACTTACGTGAATTATCCTTCTTATATGCGTTCATATTTTTAAGGTCAGAGAGAAATACCAGAAAATGTATCCAGTCAGACTCAATGAGTGTTAAAATTTTCACTAGAGGGGCAGAAGTAACTGTGAGATTTCTGTGTAACTGTGGCTACCCATTTTTCTTTCTTTGTCTTCCCCTCTTAGTGCATCATCATTCTCTGTTTGCCTCTGTTAGTTACTGACCTTCTCTGATTTTCAGTCTGTGCTGCTATCCAGTATTTTCTTTCCTTTGTTCTTTAGAGATCTATTTCGTAGTAGCCTGATGCACGAAGATATTGGTTCTGTTGTAACTGGAAGCTGCTGTGCATATATTAGACCTGTTAAAAATAAATATTTTCTGTTAATTTCTCATTTTCAATGTAGTGTTTCATGTACTCTTCCATCCTCAACAAGTAGAATATGTGGGAGAAATAAATTGAGGGGTTTTTTACTATTTTCCTCTAGTACTACTTCACTTTTTAAATTGTTAGAGGATCAGGAATCTTCACACTTGCTTCTGCACTTCAGTAAAAGGAAGTCATCACAAATATCTGATTCATAAGGCAAATTCATGAGATCATAGTCCATTTATTCTCTTATTCTTTGAGCTAGATAGATAGCAAGATGAGTAAGACTAGTGGCTGTTCTTCAGAGCCTTTAGCTGTATTACAAATGACTTGCAGCAAATTAGAACTGCGTATTTTGTAAACACCAGTTTTCCTTTCAAAGCTCTTGTCTGTAGAAAGACACAGAAATTCTTAATTGTTCCTGGTTTTCATATGTGTATTCAATGATGTTATGTTGACTAAGATTGTCTGCTTCTTACCTGATCATAATATCAGGATCTGATACTTTATTCAGGATATGGACTAATCCAAACAATAGATCATATTAAGAACTTGCATTTAGAAGTAAGACCAGATGGCAAACTTTACATGGGACAATTCCCTGTAAATGTCAAGCCTTTTGACTCCAAGGCCAGACAGAAGGGCGTCTCCATACAAAATGCAACTTCTGGGAAGTAATGTTGAAGGACCTTGATGTAATCTGTATAAATGTAATGTAGAACATCTACAGTTACATCTTGAGAAGTTGGTGCAGTATGATTGGGTCAGCTGATCGAAGCAGCAGAGGCTCAGGCCAGTGTCTTTACAGTAGAGATTTAAACTTTGAGTTAGATTTAATCTGAGGTGAACATCTCCACGTCATGTGTTCGAAGCTGTCTGAAGGCTCAAATGTTACTTTGGTCCTTTTGTCCCTTTTAAGTATTGGAGTGCATTTGCTGTGGAGCTTCCTGTTTAGTTTCCTCCTAATGGAAATAAGTTTACAAGCACCAAAACTTACCTGCAAACCAAATCAATGCTCAGTAAATGGGGACAGTGAGGAAATTTGCTTCATAAGCATCCTAATCAAAAAGCTCATGCCAACAGACACCGTATTTCAATGTTCACTGCAGTCAGATTTTCTCTGATACAAGAGAGTGATTGCACGTGTCCATTTCAAAACAAACAGGATGTGCTGCACATTCTGGGTTATAGAACACTTGTCACAGCAGGTTGTGGAAGTTAAAAAGCTTATAAAAGCTTGAGCAAAGAATGAGCAAGTTCTTGAGAGAATCCATTGAGAATTACATGATAATGACATTCAATGCAGGAAACATTTTGAATGAACTACAGAATCCCAGAGGCAGAGAGAACACTCGAGGGAAGTGTGTTTGTCCTGGTCCATAATTGTAACTGAGCACCTGCTTCAGTGCCTGCCAGAGGCAGGATATTAGGCTGGATGAATTCCTGTGCCAGTCTGATATGGCTGTTAATGTATTCTTAACTTGGTGAAACTGAAATCAAACACGTGGTCTAAGGGTGAAAGGATTACATGATTCCGCTTCTGCAAAAAGCAAATCCTATGCAAGCGAATGTGGTGTTGCTAGAGAAATAAAAGGAAATAAGTTCTTTCATTTATGTAATTCATTTGAATTGCCTTCAGTAATTCCACAAATTAAGACAGGGATTGATATCTTGACTGTGGGGCTTTGAAGACTCTGCTGAGGAAAACACATTGTTTCATGGAAACCTATACTGACAGCATTGATTATGTTAGTCACTGCAGGTTGTGGAGGGGGAGAAAAAGAGCAGGATATTATAAATTTTGAGTGGAAAATTAACTGGAAATTTTATGGAAGATAAGAGAATTGCTCTGGTTTCTTGTCTTACACATTACAGAATTTGTTATATGGAGTTGTTAATTTATTTTCTTAACAAGTCTCAACATCTAAATTTCAAATAAATGCTTTTAAACAATTCCTGGGTGGACATGTTTACAGTTAAAAATATGGAAAATACTGTTTGCCATATAATACAGGTATTTTTTTCCTTCCTCTTTTCCCTTTTATTGGTACACAAAAACACACACCCTTATATTAATGTAAACTTTGTGTGTTTCTTCCTAAAAGTCACACTTTTTTTCTTTACTTTGTACAAAAAATTAAAACTTCTTTCTCCTGTCTTTCCTTATCCTGTTCTTGCAAGATCAAGAAACAGTAAATCAGGTCTTGCCACCTAACTATAAATGTACAAACGTGTTGTCCTTGTTAGTTACTGTGTTTCATGTGCAGGGACCTGAAGATACTCTTTCTGTTGTAGCTGGGAATGTAACTATGTTGGGAAATTTGCCTTACTTAATTATCCATCTCATTGGAAACCAGAAAAAAATTATTAATGTAATAATAAATTGTAAAATTTTATAAACAGTTCAACTTATGTAGTTAATTTTATATCATTATGAATCATTAGAATTCCAACCTGTGCTTTCTACTTTTAATGGTATGAAATGAAAATAATGAATTAAGTATACTGGGTTAACTTTAGGCCTAGGTTTAGCTTAAATTTTTGGGACCCTGAGATGAATGCAATAAATCAGAGCTGCCCTATATATTTCACTTGCAGCTGTCTTGCCACCAAGATTTGAGGTGGAGAACGTAATGTTATAGAATTAATTGCTTTCCTTGCAAAGGGCACACAACATTGTTTCTGGCTATTGTCATATGGAAATAATAGGAATAAATGTCTCCCTACACTTACGCAATGTAGGGAAACATATGAGTTGAACATAAATTGTTTTATTTGCAGCAAATGTGCTGAAGCAATCAATTTTTATTTTTGTTTTAAACTATCATAGTACAAACCTCTTTGTCAATAACCTTCTAATGAAATGGAGGCATTCAGGACCAATTCTTCAATGGCCTTGTCTGTGAACTCAAGTTTGTAACTGTATTTCAACCAGGCACTCCTGTAGACTGAGAGGCAAAAAGATAAAGTTCTTCATCTTTGTATAAAAAGGTGTCTGGATTCTGTTTATTTTAACATTACCACTTACAGGATTATTTTAATGTGGAGTAGGAATAACTTTTCTACAATAGTATTATTTTATATGTATGGTATTCTGCTGGAGCTGAAGTCACACCTCTGTATTAAGAAGATAAAGATAAAGATTAAGATAAAAACTAGTGGTCAAGCCTTAAGTATGCAGGTCAGGAAACATTTTCAGTAGTAGAGAATGCCTATCTTTTGAAAATCAAATCCTTTAAAGCAGTTCATGTGAGCATTCTGTAACAGAAGGGCTCAGATTCACTAATTGTATTTCAAGCTCCTGGCTGATTTTTCAAAAAAAATCATGTACATGCCATACATTTAAAACCTAGTACATGTATTTTCACGTTCCAGCTTCCAGAACAAAATGTGGTAGTTCTGTGGAAGAGTTGGTGTTAATGATGTTTGGTACCTGTTTAATTCCAGTTGAATTTCCAATTATTTATGCTGCAGAAGCAGGTTTAAATTTGTAAGTTCTGGCCTACAGCAATAAACAAACACAACTTAATGATTTTCTTTTTAAAAAATCTGAAAGTGAAGTTTAATTATTTACCTTTTGTTAGATTAATGCCTAACACTGTATATTATAATACAGATTTTAAATTACTTTTCAAATCCAATACACTTTATTGGTACAGTAGAAACATTCATTATATACAAGAAATAAATGAAAATTAGCAAGTGTTTACCACTTTTATTATACTTAGTTAGCAAACTATGCAGTTTTGAAAATAAAAGATTGTTTAATCTGTGGGATCTCTGAAACAGTAAGACTGTAATTTATACCTTTAAAATGTTTTTCATTGGCAGCTAAAGAAGAACGGAAAAAAGAAGAGGACAGTTTTGAAAATGCTCAAAAATGGTAAGGTTTTTGTTAGTGTTTTCTAACAGTTTATTTTGGTCAAAGATATTACTGTACTTAAGAATTATATTAAATGGCAAAAAGGATCTGTATTTCAAAGAAGTAATATGTTTTCTGAAATACGCTTATGTAATCTTCCAGGAAAAACTTCATTTGAGTTTTTATCCAAACAGTGTACTGTGTTTGAGGTTTTAATTACTATCAGCATTGAACTGAATGGGGGTTTCACAGTATATATAAATAACTGATTAATTACTTTATGACGTAAAAATTTATTTCATCATCACTGAACATTTTCAGCACTTAGTATATAGCATTCAGTTGCCTAAGAAACCATTGAAATCCTAATGTTTTTATTGCCTGAATATCTGTGCCTCACTTAGGCCAAAGGAGTCAACTATGAAAAGAGATTCATTGATTTATAGATAGATAGTAAAATATTCAATAAGTTAGTATTACTAATACATTTTGTTTACCAAATTATAGTTTTGTGAGAGTGAAGCATCCATCTTAGCTATGGACCTACTATAAATAAACTGGGGTAAAATAATTTTTAACTTCCTATCAATATTTTTTCTTCCTGGTCACTAAAGGCAGATCTGTGGTAAGGTGGATTTTGATTGTACTTTTCTCACCCCATAGTCATCCACCTGAGATACCTAGGTTAGTTTTCCTAGGCAATCAGGAAAAGAGAGATAGGTACTTCCCAAATGCAGTTCAGGTCCTAGGTGAACTGTTCCCATTTGCTTGCAGAAGATGCCTAAATTGGCTGAACAACTGGCTGATGTCAGCTGGGACTTTACCTCCTCATTTCAAGAGTGTCTTACTGGTTCTACTTGGCTACAAACCTAACTTCCTTGGCACAGGGCTCCTTCATATTCTACCTACTTTGTAGCCTTTTTAGAGTAGAATAGACTCCCCAGGGTATGGAGCTGCACCTAATTTGCAGTTGACTTAGGGAATTAGTTGTCCAACACAGAGTTTGGGTTTTTTAATTACTAACTAAATGTTCGGTATTTTAAATTACGTAGCCCAGGAAGCCAGATTAAGGTGGGTGGAAGAAAAGGAGTACTCCTGGGGGACAGGCTGACAAAGAAAGGAAGAGAGGATGAGAAGTGTCACGATGAAGGCAGTCTAAAGAGACTGTGCAGGATTTCAGGATCCCACCTCTGTACACTCCTGCTGGGATGGTGAAGGGTTCTGTTAGGAAGAAGAGAGCACAATGTTCTGGGGCTGCTGTTACATAAAGCAAACCTGAGAAGAGTTTCTGTTCTTGCTGCTCTTGGCTCAGCTATCCCAGTCAAAGTGCTATGAACAGCTTGAGGAATATTTGGCCCACGTGAATGTAATGCAAATTATATTGCCCAGTAGACAGTAAATGGTTTTAACCATGTAATTATGACTAAGGTATTTTAGTATTTTTAGAGTTTGAAAATGAAAATGTTTTACTCAGCTATTTAAAGCTGTATTCGATTTATTTATTTATTTTTCTCCTCACACTGTCACCACAAGACCCTTTAACTCTGAATATTATGGCCTTATAAACACATATTTCATTGTGATTCTTTAAATATGGATCATAAATTAACTTGAAATATAGTTAAATGTTTCATGCAAAACCTATGTAAGAAATGTAAAAGATTAAAAGTTATCACATAGAGGACTAAAAAAACTATATTAATTGCTCATCTTGAGTAATATGGGATATTCTTCAGCATGGTCTAGGATCCATTTCTATATTTAAAGTATCAGAGAGAAAAACCCAGAGCATATTGGCTCATGTGGCTAAAATCCAGGCTTCTTTGTGAAGCAGCCAGAGTATATATTCCTTTATTTTGGAGGTATAACTTCTGTATTTTTTGATGGGTACTTTCTATTCTTCAAGCCTAACTAAAGAGCTTTAATTTCAAACTAAGTCAAAAAACCTTGAGCCTAACCTTGGTAGTTCCATATGAAAACGTGCAATGTTGTCTATGCAAATACAAATATAAATTCAGAAAGATGACGAAGCTACATCCGTGGCTCACATAACATCTGTTGAATAGTTGGAGACTCCTTACAGGTCTTTAAAATTTTTTATTTCATTTTCAAGATTTACACCTCCCATGTTTATATTTAGAACCTATTTGCACATCTAAAGAAGAATATAACCTCCTTTTGATTCAATAAAATTATTATTTCAAGAAAAATTACTTACTTTTAAATAAGTTGTTACCTTTGCTTTTAAATTATAGCATTATTTTTAATAAATATGACCAAATGTTTCAGCATTATTGCATCTACTTTGCAGAGAAAAGCGATTCAACTTTAACAAAAGTGAACATGCTTTTATTTATATAAGTACCTAGTCATGTGGATTATTTCATTTTATCTATACAAAGTAATGTCATGAAGGTTAAAAATACTCGAGTTAAAATGCTCTTGGAAGTATTGTCTGTGATAAAAAAATACTTTGAAAATGTCCAGCTGTATAGCAATTCAGTAAAAGCCCCACAATAAAATTTTTTAAAAGCATTAAAATTTTGGCAGTGTATTTTTGTAAAATTAATTATTTGTTTATTGACACATGTGGAAGGAGATTATTTTCGGTAAAACCTTTGTAAACTGAGTATTGGCACTGTGTGTGGCTTGGTTGTTGCTACTCCCAATTCTCCCTAAATACTAGAAGATTATTTTCAACCAAACTTGGAGATTTTTCCTGACTTGGCGTGTGACTCTTACATAGTCCTTCAGTAAAGATAAATAGGAGAATAAGATCTTCATGGAGTGTAGCAGAACAAAATTAAATAAATGTATTGTAGCATTTCCTGTAATGCAAGAAGATAAGTTTTACCTGTTTTAATTGAATGCCCATGATTTGCCAGTGGGACAGATCTCTGTGGTGGCTCATGCAACTGTAAGTTATCCTCTGGAGAAGAGCTGGGTGTTGGAAGGTTAGTTATACTTAGCATGAATTGCTGCTGTAATTTCCAAGGCTAAGGGGAAGGTATGGGAATTACCAGCCTTGACTACTGAATCAGAGAAACTATTTCCGCAGTGGGTTTACGTGTTGACTGGTTTTTTTTCTTCCCCCTCCCTTGCAGCTTTGAAGAAACGGTGGGATACTTTGGGATAAAGCCAAAGCCTGGTGAGAAGGAGATCACACCAAACTATGTTTTCACGGTGTGGTACGAATTCTGCAGTGACTTCAAGACCATTTGGAAACGAGAGAGCAAAAGCATTTCCAAGGAACGGTAAGGTTCTAATAAAGTCATTAATACCATTTTAGATGTCTGGGAAACTGCTGCTTCTCAAACCCAACAAATTATACTCCTATATTTCACAGGCGTCATTGTTTTCTTTCAGATCTAATGGACATCAAGGAAAGATTATTCCCTCAGGGTGTGTAGGAAAATTCACCAAAGGCATGCTGTCCCCACAAAAAGATAAACACATATAATCTGATAAATTACACTTTTGTAACCCCTTCCAATTACTAGCTAGTAAAATGAAAGGGGAGCTGTGCTAATTTATAACAGATTGCTTCTCTGTGCATTTTCATGTTGAACTAGCCTAAATGAGGCGATATTGCTGTCGCAGACAGTACAGACAAATAAAAGTGAATGCTTTTCCAGTTAATATACTGCACTTTCATCAAAGGGAAGCCCCAGAGATTCAGGCCACACTTAGCATAGTGTCGAAGCCCCACACTGAATTTACAGCACTACTTTCTGACTTTTGGTGTCCTGCTGAGGACATCAAACTACTTGCCGCTAGATCTCACAACAGTCTCCTGATTTTATTAGTTAAGAGTAAAAGAACCCAAAAACTTAAAACCTTCAATTATTTTCTTGATTTTCTTACAGAAGCTTAAAATCTTTTACACAAAAAAGCAGTTCTACTACAAACTCACCATGCTCTTTTCTTGATTTTCTTACAGAAGCTTAAAATCTTTTACACAAAAAAGCAGTTCTACTACAAACTCACCATGCTCTTTTCTTGATTTTCTTACAGAAGCTTAAAATATTTTACACAAAAAAAGCAATTCTGCTACAAGCTCATTATGCTCAACATATCACAATTCATTTGTAAAGACCTAGAGTGGTAATGTAGTCATGCTTTGGAAAAAAAATGGAGCAATTACTTTCAGTGTGAAATTTAAATTCAGGTGCTTACTCTAAATTGACAGAGATTTAGATTAAAATGTCTTTAAAAGTACCAGCAAAAGTAGTACACTCATTTACATTTTCCATTTTGCTCCAAATCAGCGGGGCTTTTAGGTTCATCTAAAGTAGATTTTTTGAAGGACTAGATATAGAAGTTATGAATTCTCAATTATCAACTTTATAAACATTGTTTTATAGATCTTACAGTTTTAAAACACTTGAAAGTTGTAGCTTTTTGTATCATTTATTGATTGATTTTGAAAGCTGACAACTGCAAACATCTACAAAGAATCTTTTATTTCCTTGTGTCTAAATCAAAACACAAATTCGGTTTACATGTTGAAAATTGTGTCAAATAAATAGTCCCAAGCACATAGCTATGGTCATGATAAAGGTCATCTCAGGGATATATTTTCTGCTGAATCATGACTTGATTTTTATTCCAAAAGCAGTTCGGAGGAATAGAAATTAACTACCCAAGGAAAAAAAAAAAAAACAAGCCTATACATCCTTTCCTTTTTATGTAATTAGCACCTCACTAATGGTACACAATGATCCCTTCAAATAAATTGATTTGAAATGCCTTGTGTTGTAGCAGTACATAACTTCCTTACTTTCTTCATACAATAATCAAGAAATCTTTGTAAATAGACTGCTGTATTCTGTGCCTTCATACTCAGGTATGAAGGTGAGAATTTCTTGTGGTTTAATCGTTACATCAATCAAATCTACAAATAAAAACACAGAACAAATATATCATCAGTTCCTCTGATGGATGCCTTTATTCCTGTTCAGTGTAAAGCAATACCAGTAGAATGTAGAGCACCAGTTACTGTAATATTTCAAAGTGCTGACACTTTCTGGATGACATAGACTGTTTTTCAGAGCTCGCTTCAAATTATTTTTACAAAGTTTCCTTAGTCTCAAAAGGACAACTCGTTGTCCCTTACATTCAAAATTTGGATGATTCATAAAGACGATGAGCTGTTAAAATGAGGAGCCATGTGTAATTAGTAAATTAGAATGACAGAAGAGCTGTTTTCATCATCCTGAATTGTTTTGTATTGTGCTACTGGAAAGAAGAACATCATGAAATCAATAGATTAGAATGGTGGAAAAGTGTTTTTCGTCACCTGGCAAACATCTTCTTAAGTCATGACCATTTAAGGGTCCTGTATAACAAAGTATGAAACAGTTGATGAACTGCTGTCCAAAAAAGTTTGAAAGCAAGCTAAGAGTCATTGTGCACATTGGTAACTAAAAACCTTAGAATGACAGGAATGGACAGCTGTCTTCCTTAACTGGTTAATTAATTGGATGCACTATTTGTTGTGCATTTTTAAAGATTGCAATTTAATTTTTAAAAAAAGAAAACAACTTTTTATCATGAACCCTTATTTTGTTTTGAAGGAAATCTTAAAGAGGAAGAAACATCAATGTAAGTCAGTAATTTCAAACTTAGGTTGTGACACTGAGGCATTGATATCATTATGTGAACATGTTGGATTACCTTTCACATTTCAGGAGCTGAAGAAACCCAGTGTAAAATGTGTATTAATTAGCTAGTCCCATATATATATATAATCATTTACATTTATATAGGAATGTTAATAGTGGATTGTAGTTTGTCTTTCAAGAAATATGACACATAAAATTAAATTATACAGAATTATTATTCAAATGAATAATTAAAAATGTATTAGGTTAAACTCAATAGTAGTAAAAATAGGTCAAAAGATCTATGATTCAAAAATTGGAATTTTTATACTCCAAGCTACCTACATTGTGTTGTATAACAGACAACTTTAAAATCTCTGCATTTCAAGAAAAAAGAATGCTGTTTTTAACTAAATGACAGTCTCAGCTGCAAAGAGCCTGTTTTGTCTAAAGCTGCCTGGCTCCCAAATGTAACACAACTGTAGAAATCTAATGAGATTTCTATGAGACTTTTTCTTAAAGTAAAGGAAACACTTCAACTGAGCTGCCCTACATTTAACCTACCATGAAAATAAATTAGCTGCCTGCAGAATATAGTTGAGTTATTGTCTCTTTCCTGGACAAAATTTGTACACCATTTAGGAATGCAAGACAGAGTTACAGATAGATAACAAAATATGATATGACATATGATATGATATATGATATGATACATAAATGACTGTAGGGATAAAATGAAAACAATTTTCCAAACCATATGCCTGATAAGAATATGATGACATTTTACTTTCCTTTCAATACCAGAATTTAAGTACAATGAAATAAAATTCGCTTTGACTATCACATCTTCATCTGTGACAAACAGCTTAGTGTAAGTCCACCAAATGTTGGAAACTTTTTTTATTGTGCTGTTTTGCATCAAAATCCAGTTTTGTTGTTGACAGCTTTATAATTTACAATTTGTATGCATTCAGGTACACCAACTGCTTTTATGCTTTTTTCTGTTTATGAAATTTTAAGATGACAACTAAATTGAAGAATAAAAGAAAGGTTGGAGGTTTTGGCAATAAAGCACTTACAGCATGGTAGATTGCATATATTTCCACTGTCACTTCCTTTTCTTAGACTACTAATTTTATTTACAGTGGGCATGTCTATGAATTCAGAACCAAAACAAATACATATTTATAACAATTTAAATCCATTATACATATATTTATGAATGTCCATCAATAAATCTATTCAAGCATGTGTTAAATTGTATTTTAAGAGGACGTCCTAGACAAGTTTGAAATAGGGAAGTATAAATACAGAAGAAATACTAGTAGTTTGCAATGAGTTTCATCACAAACTGTGATAATGTTCTGCAAAAGAAATGTGACAAAGAATTTAAGAATGTGTTTATGCCTGTTGCCCTTTAAATATGAAATAATTGAATAGGAAAGAAATTATTGCTCTTAATTTAACTCACTGCTGACACTTGCAAAGGTAAGATTGCTGCAGTGGTTACTGTAGTGGATGAAGTAATCTCTTTCAGATTGAATATGCATGCAAATAGGTCAGAATTCAGAAATCAGAAACAGAACCAAAATTTGTCTCAATAGCTGGAGAAGACATGATCATTATTTAATGAACAGAATTATATATTTCATCTTGAAAATGGAAAAAATTTGTCACAAGATGTCACAGATGGCAAAAGCTTGCATTGCTTCCAAATGGTGACAATACAAAATTATATTAGAAAAATATATGAAGGATTTACACATGAAGAGAGTTTCCAGCTGCAAAACTGTTCTGGGGATTATCACTGTGGGCTTTGGCTGTCTTTATATATTCCTAAGTATCCGCCAGTGGCCGTATCAGATGTACTGAAGTCTATTTTTGTTCTGTAGGCCTTTTCTTCCTATTCATTTTTCTTATGCACTAGCTTTCCCAAAATCATAAAAATCAATTTTTATTCCTTGTGACTACAGAGATAAAATTTCTTGCTCACTTTGTATAGATAAACCACTTTCATTAGATCCAGAAAAAAAAGAAACATCAAACATATTGGCACTTTGAGGTTTGGTGACAAAATCCACTGACAAGCTACATTTTACAGTATTTGTACTGATTTAGTTAGTGAACATTTTTTCTAAATGCAGTTTAAAGATTTGATAGGTAATGACCAAGTTCTTTCCAAAAGATATAGGCCCGAAGGCTTGATAGGCAATTGTATTGTACAACACAGTAATGGAAGTGGCAATGGTCAAACTTCATAGTCTGGTATAAGGCTTCTAACTTTAAAGCTAACCAAGTACTCTGTAAAATCATCTGCCAGGCCAGGTAATACACAGGTGTCTGTCTTCTAAAATTTTGAGACTGAAACCTAACCTATTATATTTCATGAGCTAACTGTTTTCAGGAGATGGTGCTGTGACTTGAGGTTTAGTTGATGAGCTGCATACAGAAATAGGACTGAGAGTAGAAAGGCATTTAACACATGAAAGGAATTTGAGCTCTGGGTATGTTTCTTAGTCCTAAGGGAAGTCACTGTTCAGCTGCGTTAAGGATCTGGACTGGGTATGCAGCTTGGCTCTAGATTGAACAGTTGATGTTGACTGTAGCTACCTCCACTTGTTCATCTCCACCCATATCTGAAATTTAGTTTGCGCAACATTTCCTTATGCCAAAACAGTTTTACGGGAGAAGTTTAAACTTCTAGTCATGGGAAGCTCAGGTGGCCCAGAACTGTCATTCCAAGCTATTTTGTAACCCACAGCTATCCACATAACCCACCAGCTGCATGAAAGGAGCTGTAGAAGCAAAAAGAATGGATTTTCCAGAATATTGAGAAGCTGAGAGAGAACCAGATAACTTGGTCTCTGTTGTCGCACAATAGCAGAGCCAGAACATGAGTATATGAATAGCAATTGGTTTGTTAACAAGGGATTCTGGTTTTCCTACCTGGAGAATTTCAGAGGGTGGAGCATGCCACTTCATGCCACCACCTGTCTGACTTGAGTGGAAAACAGGGGTGAAAATGATAATCAGTTTATCTGGTTAGTCCCTGGCTTGGTAATATCTTTTTCTGTAAGGAAAAAATTGTATTTTCCTGAGCTTACAAAGGAAACCTTTTTATAATAAATACTGCTTATGTTTAGATTAGGTAATCCCTAGGTACAAAATAAAAATAATCTCTTTATTTTTCACTAATAGCTTCTAATTTAAGAGGTCTGGCTTTTATCCGTTTTACAGGGGGAGACACCACCTGCCACATAGAGGCAGGAAAAAGCCGATTACATTCCCATTGATTATAGTTAGGATACATGTGCAGTATTGGAGTCATGGTTCTCATATTTTAAAATGCATAGTTTTGATAATTTAATTCAATTTTTTTCCATATTGTGTGCTAATATGCGGTACTGCTCAGTTTGACACCACATCTTCTTTATTCGTTAGGTTGCATTGACTTCTTTTGATCACAGTTGAAGAATAACTTTTCTTTTAAACACATCGATGTTGCAGCTCATCATATTTGAAGGCTTAACTGGCCTGCCTTCCATAATGTTTTTGCCTCATGATTGCTTGCTAAGTTAGCCTATCAGTCAGGTTGAAAGGAACCACAGTGGGTCACCTGCTCAAGCCAGGGTCATCCTGGAGCCCATGGCATGGGATTGCATCTATATGGTTCTTGAATATTTCCAGTGAGGGAGACTCCCCAACCTTTCTGGAAAATCTGTCCCAGTGTGCAGTCACTCTTGTCTCTTGTGTTGTGATTCAGCTACTCTACCATCCTTTCTGATCTCTTTGTCCTCTCCAGTGCTCTCTGTCCAAAACTGTCCTTGTCACTGTGAGCTGTAAATTGTGGCCCTCCATCTCAGGGCTTGATTCTGTTTCAGCATCCTCATTGTAAAAACCTTCTTCCTTATACCTAATCTAAATTGGCCTTTTATTTTAAAACCGTTACCCCTTTTCCTTTTGCAGCAGTCCCCATTTAAAGTTTGTCCCCATCTTTCTTATAAGCCCCTGTTAAGTGTTGGAAGGCCACAATAAGGTCTTCCTGAAGCTATGTGTACTCCAGGCTGAACAAGCCCAGCTCTCTCAGCCTTTCCTCGTAGAAGAGATTTTTCAGCCCTCTGGTCATTTTTGTGGCTCTCCTCGAGATCTGCCTCAATGGGTTCATTTCTTTCCTCTGCTAAGAAGTCCAGTGCTGGATGTGGCTAAAGAACAGTTGTGAGTGTTTGTAAGTTTTGTTGGAAGGCTGTCACAGCTTTTAATGGATGATATGTTTTCATATTTAGGATTTTTTAAATGAAAATAAATAACTTAAAAAATTAAACTCCATCTGTTAGACACTTCTGTGATTTTTGAATTGGATGGTTTTCATATTACTTCATTTTTCTCATTTCAAGTGTAGTGCTTCCAAACGCAATAGCCAGTACTAGTAGCTTATCCATGTTTAACAAAGAAGTATTTTTATTTATAAGGCACCTTTAGAGTATTATTGATTCATTGCTGTAATTACTGAGCTAATAACTTCCCTGAAATTTAGCCATCTGATTTTTAAAAAAATCCAAATAATTACATTCCTTTTGAATTTTGTAGTACAGTTCTGATAGTGCCTGCTCATCTTATCAGTGTTATGTTAGTGATTACTTTTTTCCCTAGGAGGTCAAAGTATAATACAAATGAGTCTGTAATTTTTATGAGCCAAATATTACATGATTCAAATCATGTTAGTGAGTTGGTTTATTTTTATTTTGTATTCCAGACTATTAATTCTATTTTTAAAAATCCAGGTTTCCTAGAAATAGTGCAAATATGCCATAAAATACACAGAGCTAGGCCTAATTCAGTGACAGGCATAATTTTCTTTTTATGTCTAAAAGTTTGTAATCCCTATAATTCTCCCTTTGGATGAAAGTGTGGACTCCAGACGTTAAAAAGCTATTTGAAAACACTTCTAGGACCAATGAGAATGTGATCAAATAGAAAATGTGCTCAAAATAGGGAAGAGTTTAGAAGCTGATCACTTGGTGTGATTCTGCTGAATCTGAAGACTATCTTGAAATACATCATCATCTTTGCATAAACGTTGTAGCTGTGAGGAATAGCATGTTGTCCAGTGGGTGCAGTCATCCAGCATTAAGAAGTAAACTGTGCAGATTAATAAAAAAAGATGGAATGGTGTGTTGTTACATAGTTATTCACCTGTAGAAACAGGGAACACTGAATAAGTTCTAAAAATACACCAGCTGTATTTAAAAAATATACAGAATAATAATTTCATATGTGTGTATTTGAGGGTGTAGTTACATCTTCAATCAATGCTGTAGCTAAACAGTGTTGAAAATAAGTTTAGTTGAAAGTAGTGTAACTGTTTCCTCCTCTTCATAAGCACTGGAAAGTGAGACAACACCGGGAACTATCCAGTAGATACTTTTAAAATACATAGAGAAGAAGTTTTTTGTTTCCAACACTGATAACATTTCCAACATTGATAAAGACAGTAATGAACTTATGAATGTATTCTGTATTTTAAAAATAATCCAGCTTGCTGCTAGTATTACAGCAAGGAAGCACATATCAGTAATTGCAGCTATAATCCACTTTCCTTTTTGCTTTTCTTCCAAAATTCCTCAAAAACTGAGTGTGTCAAAAGTGGTTTGAGCTGGACATGGTACTTTAAATACTTTTTGACTGGCCATAGCAATTAGTTCTGCCAGTGGAAAAAGTTAAATAGGAGAAGAAAGTAGAATTTTTCTGTTCGAGAGTGCCAAGAAATGTGTTGCTTGTAGTGAAAGACTGACTTGGTGGACATTACTGAAAATTGCTTTGCTGAGTTCTCCTCTCTAGTAAAAATTCGCTCCCAACCTCTTTCCTTTTGCATTTTGCATATAGAGTTATAAAGTAGGTGTATGTACCATCAGTATTATAGAGGCACTTAGCACTGAGCAGATCCTCTATTAGGAGTGCCAAGAATTTTCTTTCCTTTTTATCACTGTTTAGCACTTAATTTCCCATGCACTTTCCAATCCATACAAGGAGAGTCAAGTCCTTTTTCTTTAATTCTCCGTTTCTCCTTTTCCTCCTGATGAAACTCCTCATTGGGTTCTTCTTGTTAAATCCCCACAGAAAGAAGGATTCTGTATGCAAGACGCTGAGAGCAAAAGGCAAGAAGCAGAGGAATCAGATCTGTGTTCTTCTTTCCCCTTGTCTCTACAGTACTTTTGGCAGACTAGTCTGTAGCTGTACACAAGACAGTTTAAACTACCCTGAGACAAGAACCTTTTGTACCTCCTATTGCCACATCAGTGAGGCTGGTCAGTCAATTCCATCTAAAGCAACACGGAAAACATTAAGAAAAAAGTGGCAGATGATTGCCTTTCAAGGTTTTCAGAGGAAATATAATGTGTAACCTGGCAAATGGCCTGCTAAAATAGCATATTCTATGTGTACAACAGATTAAGCCAGCTAGCTCTTTTTTTATCAGAGGAGAATCTTTTTGCCTTGATACCACAGCTTCTTTGGTGGGAAAGATACTCCATAAAATCCAGATCCTGCAAGAACAGAGAAATCGTTTTCGTTATGACATTTTCACAGAGCAATACAGACAGGCTGTCCTTTTGCTTTTGATTTTCTCCATTTGAAAATGTACTTTGATCTACTTTTGGTGCTTTATTAAGAGCCTTTGAATAGAAACAGTAGTTTGTTGGGTTAATGTGCCTACAAAAAAAGTTACTGATGAGGCTTCTTACAAAGTATATACCAAGCAGAGCCAGAACACCTTTCATTTCATCGAATCTAATCATGTCTTTTCTGTGTTTCAGAATTAAAGTCGCTCAGCAATCAGTGAGCAAATTAACTGCAGAGAAGAAAGTTGAAACGAAGAAAATCAATCCTACAGCTAGCCTGGTATGATTTGGTTTTCAGTATAACATTCCAAGGGGTTTTGTGACAGCATTCTTGTCATTCAGGGTGATGGCTGGTTTCTGCTGTTAAAGAGCATAGTATTCTTAGTTTGAATGTAGCAGAGTGATTTTCTTCCCAAGGAGAAATGTTAAAGCTTAAGCCCTATGGTAGTCCAACAGTTATGTTTAAAATTTAGTTCAGTTGTGCCTAAGCATGGCTCTGCTATTTTAGATAACAAAAAGAGCTGCTTTTGTGGTTTCTTCTTCCCTTCTACTGTTGTCTCTTGTATTTTCTTCCATGCTTCAAAGTGCATTGAAGCTCACTGAATATATTTGTTCAATGGCTGGCGTGTCTGGTTTTTTCAAAACGTTAAAAATCTTGTTTTCTCTGTTGCATAGTGGTAGGAGGGATTAAATCCCCATTTTATTCCTTGCTGTAAACCAGTGGTTTTGATACAACACAGTGATACAAGGCAGTAAGAGGTCTAAGAATTTGCACTGTATATAAATCCCTTTTTGGTCTGTGTGCAAAGCACATAGGTTACACCAGAATTTCTAAAACTCTAGAAGGCAAGAGACTAAGGGAAGGAAATGTACGTGAGGAATCAGTATATTATTTCCATTCCCAGCAGAGCATATCAGTTACAGATCAGGCAGCAGAGATATGAATGACTACACTCATCTGGAAAGAGGTCATTAAGCAAGATCATCTAGCTAATGCTAAATTAGAGCCTTTATGTCAGCAGAAACCATTCCAGACTTGAGAAGGTATTAGAGTCACATGAATTTGAAATGTATCTGGTTTCCTCTAGCTACAGCGGTCTTCACAGATGTGTATTTTTAAAGGTACACGGTATTTGACAAGTATGTAGATAAAGCAAACTCAGCTTTTCCACAGTAAGTGATGAACTGGTTTTAAACCTTCTTTGAGTGCTCCAAGCATTTTTTAATTAAAGATAACTGGAACTGTGACTTGTTTCTCCATCTTTTAGACCAAATGTTCATGGCAACTTGAGAGGAGATGGAAAATTACGGACAAGAATTATAATAAAACTATTTTTTTTTCTTTAACAGAAGGAAAGACTACGTCAGAAGGAAGCCAGTGTGACTGCCAACTGAAAGAAGAAGAATGGAAATGATGGAGTGATTTCATATCTTGCATGATGCTTTACTACACCCATGGGGCCCAGGAAGCACCTTATGTTAGATACTGAATTCTGCTTTGCTGATCTGTCCTGAGACAATCCATTAAAGACTTTTGAGTTCCTTCAGAGGGGTGTGTATGTTCAATGGAGGGAATTCTAAGAAGGTTTTTACATGGGGAGTCAAAATTATTTTCTGTAACTCTTCCTTACATTGCTTAAAATGCATCTTGTTGTTAATGGTTAATTAAAATATTCTGTGCATAATGCATTATTATGGAAGAGCTAAAATGAGCATTTTGGATGCTGAGTTAAGTAATGACTAACAACCTGTAGGTTATTTACAGGGCTTTATGTAGATGAAAACAAATATGCTATTCAGTTCACAAAGGTCTATTGCATCATGCTTTTTGTTACTTCAGCAGTAACTGAGGTAAAATTGACTGATTCTAAATAATTTTACAGTGTCTGAGTATTGGATGCATCTTTCTAAAACTGATTAAATGTAATTATAGATTCATGCTGTATTTTACTATAAGTATTTTTATAGAAGCTTCAGCTTATGCCATTCATTGAAATGGGAACAATATTTTGCACATAAAAAGGAATATTCAGATTCTTTAGTTTTATGATTGATGGCATAACTGATTTATTATTTTTATGATTTTAATCTAACATTTCCTAAATTTTGAGCTTCAAAAGAAAAAAATGATAAAATGTATATTTTTATTTCAGTATATATTGCAGATATCAATTCCATAAAGTGGTGAGTTTATAGGTCATTATTCATTAAGATACAATAACATCTCTCCATGAAATTACACATTTGCCATTAAATATTTAACTTTTAATTCCATGGAAAGCTTTATTTTAAACAGCAAATATCTCACTCTAAAATACTGCTCTTGTCCCCTTATATTTGTATGAAGAATGTGTCCAGCGTACCTATATATTTTTATATATATATACTTATATATATATATATATACACATAATATAATAAGTAAAACTTGAGAAAGAAATAACAGGGTCTTGCTGTCCTCCTTTAACATTATAACCATTGCCATAAGGTAGCAAAGCCTGAAAATAACCCTACTGAATATCTACCATTACTTGAAGATTTTTTACTGCATTTTAAGGATTTGGATTCTTGGGAGGAGAAATCTTGAAGCAGAAGTTAATGTAAGGTAAAACAGAGAAGTGATTCTGATGCTGTCCACAAGAAAGAAACTGACTTTATGATAATGGTGTATGAAGTTGGTTACAAAGAGAAATTAGGTGAAGCAAAAAGGTGCAAAAAGCTAGTAGGGGAAAAGCATTAGTCCTTTGCTTTGAAACTGGAAAGAACATACATGAGACAGACATCAGTTATCATACAGCAAATTCGATAAGAGGGACTGAGATGAAACCTAGGCAAAGTCATCTCTAGCAGTGTACATTTGTATTAAGGAAAATAGCAGTAGTGGAGACCCATTCATAAATTAACTTAGGATTTCACTGCAGGTTTCTTAAATTAGTATCTCTCTCATTACTGCATAAATAAAAACAAAGGACTCAAGATTCTCTTGTAGGTTTGGGAGTTTCTACCTGCTACAGGTGTACTCAAGATGTGGAAGCATAATTCTTATGAAAGCAGTCAATAATATGCCAGCAAAAATAATCTGATTTGTAGTTTGGCTAATCCCATTGCAGAGAAAAAAAATTCCAAAGATTTAAGTTGTCTGTCTTCCACTAACTAGGCAAAGTACATTTCTTTCCAATACTATTAGTGATAAACAGGAGGAGCAATAATGCCTATAAAAGCCAAAGAACAATAGCAAGCAAGGCAATTCTGATGAGTGTTTAAGCAAACAGTGTTTATTTTTGATATAGTTTTCTATCTATCATGAAGGTAATGTATACTGCCATTTGACTTGATTGAGAGTTTTTCAATGAAGTGTTTTACTTGAAGTATTACTCAACAAGAGCAGCACTGTTTGTGAAAAAGGATGGTCTTGAAAATTCTTATTAGAAATATATTGTGGAAAAAAGGTTTTAACTTATTGAAATATCCTGTTTCAAAACTTCTAAATGTGAATTTTCATTTTTCAGTTCAAATTGACTTCATTTTGAAATGTTGAAAAATGTATATAAAAAGGGATTAAAATTAAAATTATTCATTTAAAGCATTCCTTGATCAGATTTATAATTCTTTTTTCAGATTATCAATTGGCCTAAGTTTTGAGAATTAAGGCTATTTTTTAGAAGATTCAAAAACTTATATAGCACAGGGACCTTATTTCTTCCTCATTTTCAATTGCATTGATTTTCCTCTCAAGGCAGAGTTTCTGATTCCAGCTTCACCCATGACTTAAATCCTCTACTACTTTAAACTATTTTTAAATTAAAAGAAGAATTCACCTAGACTATTTGATTCATTCTCTTAAGACTTTAAGGCTCCTGGGTGGAATTCATCAGCTAAATATCACACTTACCCTCCTAGTGATACCCACAAGTGTCTTCAGGCAGTGATTGAAGCCACAATGGTACACCCACTGGCTTTAACTAAAATTTTGTATTGGAGAGAAGATATTTACAGATATATCTACGTAAGCTGTTTATTTATGAAATATTTAGACACTTCAGGCATAACAAATAGGCATCAACCAGCATTCGTCTTGGGGTCACCAAGTGTCACGAAACATTATGTTTTAAGCTTTAAGCTTCAGTTTGATGCCTCACTTTACCTTGAGCTTCCTAGTTTGGGGAGAATAAAAAGAGAGAAGGAGAAAAGAAAGAAACTACAAAGATGGAATGGAACAGAAGTCTCTGGTACATGTCTAAATTGCTGTCAAGGAGGTAAAAGTAAAGAGTGGATGCAATTAAGCCAAGCAGCAATAGCTAGACAGGTACAGTTTTCTGGTCTCTGTAACTTAAAATACCTCAACACTTCACAGAAGTCACTTCTGTGACCGTGAAGTAGATGTGGCTTAAGAGGGGGAATTTTCTGTTTTGATTTGTTTTCATTTCTTCTGTTACTGCCAAGCTTCTCAAAGACTGTAAAGCAAAGCACTGTTAAAACCCATGTTACTTATTAGGTGCTTATTACCCAAAAAAATAATATACACTACTCATTTATAAATTGAATTATTAGGAAGAATTCTGTCTATGTGAGTAGATAATAATCTGCTAAGTGCTCTTTACATTATTTACAACATTACCACTTGCTAGTTTTAAAATGGAAGACCTTTTAAGTGTCTTTGAGATCTGACAATGTAAATTATTTTTTCATTATGTTTTTACTAAACTCTGAAAACTACCCAGGTGTTTTGCCATGACTAACCCATGCAATTGTTTTGCCTTGTGTTTTATCATAGGGTTATAAATGTACAGGTTGAATATTAGACTTTTATATTTAACTTAGAATTTTTTGCATCAAAACAGAAACTGTAATCTTCAGTTTCTGTATATATAGAAAATTAAAGTGGAATGGGTGGAGTATTCAGTAAGCAGAGAGAAAAATAATTGAGCATCTTAAACACTTGTAGGAAGGATACATTTTTTTTACGATTTCAACCTTTCTGAATTGCTGAGAATGTCTCCTCCAACCAGATATAAACAGCCAGGGTATCTCTGACCAGTCTGGTTTTCTCTCTCCATGAAACATGAATAAAATATTTTGTTTTCCATGTGGTGAAGAGGGTTGTTATTGCCCATATTTTCCAGTAAATTGACAGCAATTCTTTTCTTAGATCTGAACATTTTCCCCAGCTGAACATGGGGCAGTGGAAGACTGTGTAGTACTTATTTAGAAATACTATTTCTTCATTGCTTCATGTCAGTATCTTAAAAATGGATGCCTTAATCTTGTGTGGATGTGGAATTTCAGAAACAATATACAATTTAGAAATATTCATCTCCTTTAATCTTTTAGGCACCCATCTGAGCATGCAATTTCAGAAAATCACGTTTACCTAGTTTTTGCCCATTCTTGGCCTTGTCTCATTCTTGTTCAGTATTGTTGTGGATCTCGGTCTTTGTCCTTTTCTCTTTTCTTTTCTTTTCTTTTCTTTTCTTTTCTTTTCTTTTCTTTTTTCTTTTCTTTTCTTTTCTTTTCTTTTTTCTTTTCTTTTCTTTTCTTTTCTTTTCTTTTCTTTTCTTTTCTTTTCTTTTCTTTCCTTTCCTTTCCTTTCCTTTCCTTTCCTTTCCTTTTCTTTTCTTTTCTTTTCTTTTTTTTTCTTTTCTTTTCTTTTTTTTTCTTTAACACTTTTGGAATTTATTAATGTCAGTTAGGGAATTTCAGGATTTCCGGTCTGGAGAGTTCTCTTTGGCATTCTTCATTTGAAGGTAAGGCTATGTATTTGCACATAAATATAAAGAAAATTTTAAAAGAAAGCTATCTTGATTATAGTCAATAAGTTACTTCAAAGAGAGAAAAATACCAGGGACTACGTGTTTCCTTGTGCCAACAAGGAAAAATACAACAAAACAGTATAAAAATTGGGTAAAATTAGCAATGAACTACTAGTAATGAGGCTGATAACCACTGGAAGAAGTTATCAAAGATAGTTGTGGTTTCTTCATTTTCTGATACTTCCAAATCAGGATTGAACATTTTTCTGAAAGTAGTTGAATATAGCTTATTTGGCTCATTTCAAGTGTAGCCAAATGGCATCCCCTATCCGTTAATTCACCTCTTCCTATAGTTCCTCTAGACAGAAAAATGTAATAATAAGTATGTAAAAGACTTAAAAAATATTTTTCTTATCTGTAATGAAATATTCTTGGTCTAAGATGAAAGAGCTCTTTGTTGTGATTTTGAAATTAAAATACTGCACATAGTGTGGTATGAAACAACATAATGCAGGAAGCCACTGTCAAAAATATTTATATTTCAAATTATTAATAATTAACATTTGTTGGGTGCATCTTGTGGTATTAACAAGACAGCAAATTTACATGCTCTGAAATTCAACACTGTTTTGGAGATTCCCAAGCTAGGTCTGAGAAAACTGGCATTTTGGATTGCACAGTGAGAAATTCCAGAATCATAGAAACGCTAGTTCCTTAGTAGTCAAAGGTCTGAGCATACACAAGAGACTTTACCTTGGGTACAGTTAGCATGGTGCCAAATTTAAATAACTGTCTCTCCTTTTAGTGTATTATTAGATATGACCTGCTAATATCATTATCAAACGTTTCCACTGCTCAATACGGTTTAAACCATAAGAATTTTATCCAGTTATTTTAGAGATCTAAAGTTCAGAAATTGTGCAAGCAAAACTGGTAGAACTCTTCAAAAATACTTGGGTTTGCAAGTTTGTTTCAAAATGCTTGCAAGACCTTTTCTCGTGTGTTTTTTTTTAAACAACTTTCTCAATTTAAAAATATTCTTAACAACATTACTAAAATTGATTTTTTTTCCACTTGCTGAAAATGTGGTACACCTAAATGATACTATCTTACAAAATGTTGCAAGCTTCAGCTGGATTTAAATGATTTTGATTTGATACCTCATAGAATTCAAGCTTTTAAATTAGGACCTGTTTGTAAAGTTTAAGCACTGGATATAAGAGAATATATATTTTAGGAAGCAATGAAGTAAAAATGCTGAAGAGGGACAGAGTGCTCCACCTTCCTGGGAGGACATTATCAAGTGACATAAGCTTTGCCTAATGTGGAATAGCATTGCATTTCCTGTGATTTCCTTTGGCTGGGTGTCATCTCAAAGTAAATTAAAGCTTGCACTTCCTTTTTTTTATTAGATATTTCTGGTTAATTTCATTTCATACTTTTTCACCTCAATTTCACCTTCAACAAGCTAATATTGAGTTAATAAGAAGCCTTTTTAGAGAGGCTGATAGTGCTTATATATGCATGCAGTTTTACTTATGTGTGTATTCCTGTGGCCCACACAGTAAAAAATACCCACAGAGAACACTGTGGGGTCATGGGGCTGGATAAAATCTTTTAGAATCCTGTTAGGAAAACTATACTGAACTGTCCCAGTCTGGGACATGATTTCTTTTTGTGGTAGGATTTGCCTGCAAAAGTTTTGGAGTTCTTTTGGAGGATGGAGAAGGCTGTTGGCATGGCATCCTTGCTTTAGCCATCGATTTCTAACAGTACGTTTCTCAGGGTTTACACTGCAGAATTCCCTGAGTGTAGATTGTCCCAGGGACTCCTGGAAGGAAGACTGGAAAATAATGTCAATTGTTGATTTTCAAATGGGAAAGAGATCATATCTATATGTCCAGGTTAAGGTAAAAGCTGGCAGATTCTTCCAAAATAGCAAAAATTTTGTAGAGTTGTATGTATCCGCTCATTGGGTTCCACAGATTTCAGAAATGCTGCATTCATGTATATGAACATCATTCTGTGCCTATTACTGATCATGTGTTTATTTGATAAGAACAGAATCACTTATATATTCTTACTCTTTTATTTTGCTGTGACCGGTAAAATATTGACTACAAAAACTGTTGAAAGAGCGATCCATCATGAGAGCCCTTACAGACAGCTGTGTTTGAGGTTTCCCACTGTTGTCCTGGCAGGAACATTCATATTTTCCTAGAGGTAAGACGAGTTTAGCTGCCATGCCATCTGCCTTCTCAGCCCCTCTTAATCATAAACTAGTACTTGTATCATAGGGCCTGATAAAATTCTGTCATCACTGATACCTATAGTCTTCACTGCAATTAGAAGTTAACTGAGGCACAAAATAATACTGAAAATGTCAGGATGATTTTGTGATAGACATTAATGTAATGTATTTGGTAAGCTCAAAGACCTGAAGAGTACTGACAGACTGAGATTCATGTCCTATATTGGTACTGACACGTGGCATCCTTAAAGGAGAAGTTCAAGTGACTTTAGAAAAAGGACCTGTAATATCTGTTCACTGATTGATAATGTTTCTTTAAGGTTTTTTTAATCTTCCACAAGATGATTTTTCAGTCTCTGAATTATGCATTTCAGTACTTTAAATGGTGTATTTTCTCTCTGACTTCTCCCAGAGGGATCAACCTTGTAGTTCAGTACTTTTACCTTCTCATTTGGCATGCTGTAAATACATTCCATTGTCGTTGAACAAGTGCTCATCCTGAGCAACTATCCACAAACAATATGTTATAAAAACTGCAGAAACTGGGTAGCAATCTATGGCTATAACACTATTTCCTACAGCTTGCAGCATCAATAGTCAGCAAATTAAAATAGATACTGTATAGCACCTGATACTTCCGAGTTGTAGTTTTAGGGATGTATTGCCATTAGCAGCTAATCACTATAAACTGGATAAAAGCCATGTTCTTTTTCTTATAATTCTCCTTTTCTATCTACTAGGATGATTTTTTGTGCTGTGGATATCTTCTAGAGTTTACGTGGGAGGATACCATTTTGTAATTAATCAAAACAGAATGAGCTCACAGTTCTATTCTAGACTTCTTTCTCATCTGACAGGAAGATTAATAAGTAAAACTGATTTCATTCCACATAAAAACAATACTTTTTTCTCATTCTACTCATCTATTTCTTTTGTGTTACAGTTCACTGTGTTTTAGAAGGGTTGTAAAGACATTAGGAGATTCAACTATTATAATTCCTAAAAGATTCCCTGTAATGTTCAGATTCAGCAAACTGGCATGGCGAACTCCTCTCCTATCACCATTTTTCCTCACCAGGTTATGTAATTCCTCAATCTTCCTCTTTTATTAAAAGTAAAGTCACATGGTTGCCAAATGTCTGGTTGCTAAATGTCTAAGAAAAAAACCACTTATTGGGTCAGAAGAGGTCAGTTAACCTCCAAGCCAAAATAATGACCTATATGGCTTTACTGCACACAAGCTGAACATTTGTAATTCACCTGAGTTGAACACGATGGCATTTCATAGAGTTAGATAACTGATAACAGTGTTTTCACGCATTTCTGTAACATAGCATTTTACACACAGGAAGCCCATCTCTCCAAGTAGTCAGAGACAGAACTTGTGCATTTATTTACATAATCGACTTCTGCTTGATGGAAGACCAGATGGGTGGTAGGGGAGACCCATCTGAGTGTTTTGGCATTATGTTTTACACATATTTTCTACTACTTATGCAGGGTCCAAGTAAAGAGACTCAGAAACATAACTAGAATAAAAATGTTGCAATGCCATTGACAACAATATAAACATCACTGTATCTTCTTTGTGGATTTTCTTTTGAAGAAGTCCATCATCACGTAACTTCCTATTGAAGTGTTCATTTGGGTTTGTTTGGGCTTTGTTTAATTAGATGATATTATATCAGACAATCAAGCCAGTGTGTCTTGGACAAACTTCTAAGGGGGCCTGAGTGCTACGGTAGTCAAGTGAAATAATCTGTGTGCATGCTCATCAGGCATGTAGCCTGAATAACACACTTACATCTCCATATATCTCAGAAAAGGTAGAGACTTGAGAGGGAAATTTAACAGATTTTTAGGTGTCAAGTTCAGAAAAGCTATGTCGAATTAAATGTGCTTGTCATATTGCATCGGTTTTGAAACCAGTGATACCTGTTGCAAAGGAAGACTCATGCCCCATGGCAGATGGGACTGGATAAGGACTTTGTACAGAGAGTTGATAAAAGCACTATTTCTTATTTGCTTTCAGCAAAGCTGTGCCCAGATGATAATTGACTATATGTTCCCAAAAATAACAGAACTATGTATTTTAAGAAATATATATGTATAATGACACTCTTTTTGGTGGGGGGTATATCAGCCTCAAGAACAAAAGCTGCCCCTGACATTGTGCTTAGGCTCTCTGCACTAAAAGCTTTGCCATATTTGGAACTTAGAGGAGGCCAAAATGCAGAAATAATATTATGTGAAAAATCAAGCCTTGACTGCTGGTAAGTGTTTTTAGTAGGATTATAGTATGATTTTCAGCCTTCATTTAACTATTTTTTTTTCTTCCCAATCATTTTGAATTAAATACTTACACTATTGAACATTATTATTGTTGGTACTCTTCCCTCTCTTCTCTCCACATGACTCAAAATCATCAAAAGAGAGGCCTCTTTGGCTGCCTAACTTCTCTTTGAAGATGTAGCAAAATGGTAAATTCTCTTGCAATGCTATTAATGTTCTATTTGTACCTAGCAAGTTTCACAGACATAACAGCATTTAGGTCACTGATGTCCATATGGGATTTGCTTTAATAAAATCATAGCTTTGCTTGAATGTTCACAAATACACTCAGCAGTTATATATTCGCTGTCCTTTGAATTGAAATCAACTTTGCATTTATCATCCTACAATATGTAAAGCAAAAATAATGGAATATTAATATGGTTTAGATTTTTTTGGTTTTCGGGAATTAAACTTCTTTAAGTAGTTCTTGATTAAATATGTTATAAATGTCTTAAAAAAATAAGCTAAATAGATTCAGGTGCTTTCCCCCCCCTCCACATTGTAATTGTGTGTGTGTGTGTGTGTGTGTGTTTCTACTGTCTATCTGAAAGTACAATTTTCTCAAAAACCAAGATGTGCTATGATTGACTTTGTAAAAGTTATTGTAGTGGGATGGAGTATTTATTTTTAAACTAAATTCTTAAGGAGACATTGACTGTAAATAAAAGACTATATTTTCCTCCTCAGTATTTTTGATAATTTCTTCAATTGTCTTTTTTGTATGGAAAATATGTTATTGGGATACTGTGGGTTTCTCTGTTTGAAAAATTCTATCTAAATAACTTCTTTTATTTACACTGCTTTACTGATACAGTTAATATCCCAGGTTCAGTGTGCTCATTAAAAAAGACAGTATTTCTCAGATCTGCAAGGAATTTGAATATCTACCGTACTGATGTCAATTTCTTGAAGGTATTTTTTGGGGGGTGCATCTGAAACAATTTGCACACATCTGAAGATACAGATTTCCTTTAGTTCTCATGCCACTTTTGGCAACTTGTCGCATTTCCAGATGTATAATATTGAAAAGCTTTTCAGTAACTCAGACCATACTGCCCACAAAATCATAATAAAATAGTATCTCAGAGGTTTGTGTCATCTATGTCTTCAGACATTAATATTTGTATTCTGTTTTCTAGGGGAAGAAAAAAACTATAAATTGAATTATAATTTTGTCTGTATTTTACTGTTACTTGTATAACTGTATTGATAGTGTAGGAAACCTTACTATCATTAGTGTATACTTTTCCAGTTTTCCTATAGTCAGACTAGAAAACAATTACAATTTAAGTAGAAAATTATGCTGTGGTTTCATTCAGCAACTGACGTTTTTGGGGAGTACAGAAACTGGAAGCATCTTCACCAGGATGCTCAGCAGCTCTCCAAAGACAGATATATTTTAGGCAGTTTTGGGGGGGATTTTATATCACATATCATATAAGTTTAAAACCAGAAAACTATGATTTGGTTTTAGATGTTTCTGAAAAAATTATTAAAGTAAAATTGAAAATCCTTATCCTTAGCCGAGAAGAGGTTGGAGTGACCATGTCAAGAGAGAGTAAGAGCAAATATATTCTGTGAAGGACCTTGAAAATCACAACAGGTTAAAAGAGGAAGTGGAGAAACTCAGCAAATCTACAGCAGCGTGATCTATGGATTTCGGGTTGAAAATCTGCATTTCTCATCACAGAAAAGACTGGAGAAGACAAGAATCTAAGCAAGGATTTCAGCCACATAGATGAATTGAAGATATATTGCTGAATAAAAATAATCACCAAGGTGCAGACATTAACCAAATATGAAGAACTGTTTGCAATCAATTTTCTGTAGAAGGGGACACATAGGAATTGGGACCAACCTGGTCTAGCAGAAGGTGTCACTGCCCATGGCAGGGGGGCTGGAACGAGATCATCTTTAAGGTCCCTTCCAACCCAAACCATTCTGTGAGTCCATAAAGACAATACTAGATGCCACAATGATGAGCATGTTAGAAATATCTAGATAGGCAGTGAACAGTTAAGCAAGTATGTAATTAGTTACATCATCTTAATTAAAAGTAGCTGAGCAAAGCAATCCAGCTTCTAGACAGTTGCTCTCTGTTCCTTCTCATATTATTTACTGTCTAGTTTCATGGTCCTCTAAGACAAAAAACAATGGTGTGCTGCTGAAAAGATGGACTTTATAAGCACTTTTGTTTGGAATCCTGATATGTCAGGATGTCAGATGACAGTCAGTTTATTCACATTAACAACTAATTTAGTCCACTAAGAACCTGAATTTGGCCCTTGGATCCAAAAGGAGTGATGGAGCCTGAAGTTCTTGAACATTCTTTATGCTTCTTTGAATGCAGGACTTTTTTAGCAACACACAACATCTAGCCAAAGAGCAGTATTTGCCATAGAGTTATGCCTGTGTTATTCTGAGAGAAAAATACCACATGCAGGGAAGAAAATACATCAGATAAAGTGAATTATTTCCAAGAATAATAACATACATGTTGAACAGAAGTCCAAATTTTTAAGACCAATCCCGAAGGTCTAAAATAAATGCTACTCTTCTGAATATACAAAGCTCTCATCAGACGTAAATCCTATTTTCCATGCTGCAGAATTCTTTATTATTTGTTAATTTATTTCAGCTCTGGGGCTACTGAAAATGTTACATCATAAATACAGAATTAATTTTTGATTTACTGATTTAAAATACTCTAAAGCAAATTTCTGTCTCTAATTAATAGGCAGATTTGATCTATACAATTAAATAATTTCAGAGATGCATTGTTTCATGTCTGTAAGTATCACAGCCATTTATCCAGGGGTTAAATCTGGAAATAAAAGTGGGCAATATTTAAGTTACTTTATATAAATATGGAGATACATATATATGCATATGTATATTTTTAAAAATAGGTATACATGCATAGCTCTAATAGAAGCTATTCTATTGCTATGACAAAAGAAATTGATCCTGTTGTAGATCCAATATCTGTATTTCAGCAATATATAATGAAATTTTCGTACATGTGTTGTTTTCCGTTGGGAAAGGACAGTTAGCGCAAAATCAGCAGTAAAAGCTGGATAACTGTAGTTACTGAAATAATTTAAAAGCAAATGAGCATTTGAGATGTGTTCGTCAGAAAACTTAAAGCAGACTGGGGATTTCTATGTGTAACCTCTTTCGTGAGACAAATCCCAAGGTCCTTTACTAAGTAATGAAATTAGCAATGCAAATATTGATGAATACACTAGGTCAAACAAAGCAGTCCTTGCTCTTGAGAGTGCTACTACCGTGAGTCAACAAACCAAGGGATTCCAGATGCAAAAAAAGTGCAAGCCCTAAAGCCAGCCAAATGGGAGACCTAGCTTTAAAGGCATGCTAGGTTTTTGGGAAGCATCAAAAAAAGTGTTCAAAACAGTTTGCAAGTCTTGGGTTTGCGTTCTATATAATTGTTACATTTCACTGTGTCCATTTGCTATAGGGCTTTTTTCTTGCAGACAATCTTTGACGCACTCATGAATGTGCCAAATCTTTCCTGTAAGACAGTGGATGAACAGGTGTTTGGGCTTCAGAAGTTCCTGGGTTGCATATAGGTCATTTACTCTATGGACTGCTGCTTGAAGAAATGCCATTCTTATGTAGGCAATTCCCAGACACTTGGAAAAAGTTTGGGGTTTTCAAGTTTGGTCTTACAGTACTGTTTTATCTACCCCTGAAAAGAGAAACTAAAGCTCCACAGATCACAGCTGAAGACAGGCTCAAAAGAAATGAGTGGTGGTTTAACTTTTACAACTTATTCTTTCTGAGTGAAACTTGTTTAGGCATGCTGGGCCTTCATGAAAACCCTCTGCAGCTTCTTAAAAAGAATGTGAGGGGTGAGTGAGGAATAATATTTTCAGTCACAGTGTGTTACAAGACTTCTAAGACTTCTTTCTTTTTTTTTCTTTTGCATTGTTTCTTCTTTGTAAATTTTTCTTCCTCTTTCTCCCTCCCTGTTTAAGAAACCATTGCTAGATTCATGTGCATTTATCCAGCTCCAATATTTGTTCACTACTAATAATAAGATTTATTCAAACTGCAAATTCTGAGACTGAAATGTTTAAGCTATTTGAAATTGCTCCAATAATTGATCTCTAAATTTCTCAGCCAGATTTTTGGTCATACTTGTAAGTAAGTATTTTTGTAGTACTTACAAGTTTTCATTTCAGATTCAATTAGTCACAGAGTCAGGCACAAAACTCCACCATATGATTCATAGTCAAGATAGTGTAAATCAACCATTGAGAATTCTACAAATATATAACTAGCTGAGCAGTAAAACTTGAAATCAACTTGTTACAAAAAGCTTAACCCACAAATGGCCATATACAATTGAGCTCCAAAGGACCATGTGTGTGAATCAAGGGAAATGTTTTTAATTTTTGAGGTCTGTATTTTTTATCTTTTGCTTCTCTTACTAACCTCAAAAATGGAAACACTGTGATGTTTTAAAGTTTTCATATCTCCCTTGCGGCATCTGTAGCAGTATTTTGGGCTGTTGATTGACTATGAATCCAACAAGTGTGTATGCCCCTTTGTTTTTCACTTTGAAAGTCTTTGATTTCCATTGAAGTGTTGATGAAGGCTGACTTCTCATTTTATATGTGATTCAGAGCAGCCGTAGCCATTCCTGTCTTTGAGAAATGCAATGGTGCAATGCAAATGTTCTGAAAAAGCTGTGCATTCATGATAGGATTTTAATTACAGGTCACATTGCTACGCTTAGGGTCTGAAGTTCAGTGATATTAAAGATTTGAAAGATATTTAAATTGCTCAGAATTTTAAAGGAAAGCACAATGAGAGACGTATTCTCTGATTACAAAAATTATTTCCTAGGAATGAATAAGAGACAAGGCCAAGGCCAGAATTTTGTCCTCCCTTCCAGATTTAAAGTCATCATCAGAAACTCTCGTACAATGGTCTTCCCCACCACACCCCTTGGATGATGCATTCCAACACTCCAAAATGGATGATGCAGATCCAAGATGGGTTTCTGAGACTGCTTCATGCACACACTTCTGAAGTTGTCTTTATTGCTTACATACAGTAGTATCTTACATACAATAGTATCATCTTTTTGGAGGTTTTCACAATATGACAAGAATACTTCTTTCTCCTCATTGCTCTCTGTTTGCTGACACTGCCACAGAAAGCAAGCTTTGGGACCATATGCTATGTTCCTACAACAAAAACACCTTGAGATCTTAAAAGAAGTTTCCCATCTCTTCTGGTCTTGTGTCTTCTAAAATATCAAACCAAGTCGACCTGCAAGCCTGTTGTGAAACTATTACATTAATAAAAAACATGAAAGGAAAACAGTTTCTGAGTTTACATTCTTGAAAAGAGGACAAGTTGCATATGAATCTAAAGATCCTATTCAAAGTTGGGAAGCTGATTGGGATATTTTCCAAAAGTAAGAATCAGTGTAAACTTGGATCACATTGAGATGCAAATGTGTTCTTTCCTTGAAACAGCATTAAAAAGCTGAGAATCAGTTACCTTATTTCAGCAGAGTTTTTGAGAGAACAGGGGTGAAGACAATATTAATTTTTAAGTAATGTGAGCACAAGAAATCTGATGCCAAGCTGCCCTTTGCGGGATTGTTTTGAGCTAATTCCCAAGGCATCTTTCTGAAAATGTATTCTTTGGACTAAAAAAACAAAAAAGGCAAAACCCACTCTCTTGGACCCTACTGTTTTAGTTCCCTGGATGAATCTTCTGGTTTGATTTAGGAATGTGCTGCTCGGTTGCCATGTGCATTGTTGTTGTAGTATTTACTTTGGAAGGAAAAGTGAGTATATGGTTCACGCCTTAACCTTGTCAAGCTTTCCCCTTACCAACTTGAACTGACTACATAGAAATTCTGAAAGGCCACAGCCAAAATTAATCATAAACATTAACCATAAAATATTACTCTTGACCCTACCAAGGGGCAGACCTCTAGGAATAACATCCTGCTCCTTAAGAAAATAACATCCCTCTCCAACCGAGAGGTGCAGACGATCTCGTCTGTGCGTGACAGACACGCTGACCTGTGCCTCGGGGTGTAACATCCCATCTCAGCTCAGAGGGAAATGTGCACTCCAAGCCTTACCTTATGGAAGTCAAACACAGCCCTGCATTTATGCTTTGGCAGCTTGTGTCCTCTGCATGAAACCAGTCCTGTCTGAGGCTGTGCTGTAAGGTTAGGGTTTTTTGCAAAGCCAGACTAAGGCTGCAGCTGGAAAATTTAGAGCTGCCACCCCAACTTCCAGGCTGTTTTGACCTGAATGAATACTGTAGGTATACACATCATTGCACCAACATTGAGCCCTGGGGGAAGGTTACAGTCTGTAGCTCCTTTGTAGCATTTCACTTGAATAGACCCTATGATTAGTTTATTCCTAGAGGCACAATCCATAGGTTACTGGAGAACCTATTTCTGTCACTATGAGACAGTATGTTGTTTATCAGCAAATTGATTTAATGAAGCCTCTGAAATCTGAAAACTCTGGAACCAAAACTAATTAGTATTGCCAAATACTAATTTTATTTGGAAAAGAAATAATAAATCAAATAAAAACTTACTTATTGCAAGTCGCTGGAGATGAAACATGGGTGCTTAAATCAAGCAAGACCTGCAACATTGAATGAAGCATTCCCTAAATATCAATAAAATATCTGGCATGTAATAATAAATCAGGTTACTTCCCAGGAGATGTTGGTTGTACTGACATGGATAGGGAGAGATTTCAGCACCAAGTTGTTGAACTTGTGTCAAGAATGCCCTGCAGATGGATTTCTGATATTGCAGGCCTTCCTTAATTCAATCCCTTGCCAGCAAGAGTAAGATGTAGGCACCCCACTTTCCAGGGGTTCCCCCTCTGCATGAACTCCTCAGTGTCACCTCACCAAGTGATTTTGGTCTTCATTTTCCCAGCATGTCAGCCCCAGATGGAAACTGAGCTGCTGTTGGGACTGACAGGTTAAATGGGAAGAGAACTGGGGAGACAAAATGACGCCATCCTAAATCGGTGCACTTACAATCGTCACAGAAGACCTAACGAAGATTTCCCTGGTAGCCCCCATTTTTCCCTGTGGGACAAAGTGGGGTTTGTTTCACCCCTTAACTAATACTAATTAAAGAATAAGATTTTGCAATTACATTATTACTTGTAACAAGTTCATGAAGTGAAAACTTCTCTGGGATTCCTATGCCACACTGAAGTAAAGCTATGCCCCCTGTGAGTGAATTTGACAGATTTGATAGAGATGGTAGAGATTGTTGCTGTGTCATCTGCTGGATAAATGCCTTGAAATAAGTGAATATTTTCACAGGAATTGATCTGTTCTTGATCTGTACTTGCGTAGTCTTTATTTATATCTCACAAATATAAACTGTACTCTATGCAGATGACTTACTTCTGATATTGCAGTACAGAGTTCACTCCTCTTTTCACACTAATGCCGATACATCTCTCCTGTTATCAATAAGCTATTTAGACATATTCTGACAGCAAACTAGACCTCATCTTTGAGATCAGTACCTGACGCTCATATTTCTTCGCTCTTGCCCTCTGTTTCTTTTCACTATTTATCACACTGACTCTTACTTCCTATCCTCTGCTGTGAAATAGACACTACCTTTGTTTTTCACCAACAGTAAAACAGATCAAGGTGATTCCACGTGTTGGTAAAGATAAATGTCGTCGCATCAGTCGAGGCTAAAATCTTTCCTTGTGTGGCTTCCATTAAATTTCATTGTGTAGCATTTGTATGCTTTTCAGCTATGACACAAAAAAGCCAGTGTTGCAAAAGATTTTCAGTCTCGTAACATCATGCCTTTATAGAAAACCAGTGTCTTTTTAGGAAATCAGTGCTTCCACATTGAAATCAAATACCATTTAAACCTCCCTATGTTTTGTGGCTTAGTTGTCCAGTCTTTTCAAACAGCCCCTTCTCAAATGGCACAAGGTGGTATATCATGTCAAGGAGAGGATTGGCAAAATGTGCCTTGGAATTATGCACACTATTTCAATGTAATAGTGATAAATAAAGATGTTTTTTCCTCTGTAGTTACAGGTAAGGAAGAAAAAATATGAAGATGCATTTGAACAATTCTCATTGGAAGAGTCTTTTTTTTTACCCAGTTTCTCTCTTGAGGTGAGGTAATTGCAAGTCTTCTCACTTATCATGCTTACGTGATAGAAAGAGACGAACAGTTTTTTGGGGCATCTGTATAATGCTTTGTCCCTGGTAATGAACTAAAATATTTGGTTCTGAAGGAAGGAATTTTTCTTTTGGCTTCCAAAGCCTTTTTTTGCAAGAACTAAACTTGGTCATACAGGAGTAGGGAGCCTGCTGACTTCTGACAGTCCATCAAGGCTGACAGCTTAAGAAGACCTGCCAGGGTAGCTGTTCTCTCAGTTGGCTGAGCGATGGCATTTTCATCACCAGACAAAGTTCAGAATTTCCTTCCGAGAAAAACTGACTCTGACTTTTTGAACTTTCAGACTACTGAGCTGAGCAGAGTGAAACCAATTGTTGAGACATCATGCATGGATCTAAGGGACAGATGGGTCCAGACTATGCCAGAGAATCATGATAAGACATCCAGCCTGGTTTTTTTTCTATTTATTTCTTTTTAACAATTGTTCTTTCTCTACTGTTTGTTCTGAGTCTCACTTGCTTTTTGCCATTTCTCAGTAGTAGTGAATACACAAGATATCCTGTGAGAAACCTGAAACCACTTAAAAAACAGCTCTAAGATGAGTTCAACTCACATTCACAGAGCAACATTCTCCTTGAAGATCCAGACTGAAGGGAAGTTGGACACCTCTTAGATGTTACGGTTCTTCAGGAGCTTTCACTGGTATCCATTCAGCAGCAGCTGTTCTTTTAAAAAGCATATTCTGTACAAAAAGAACACTAAAAGCAACTCAATGGCGAAATCAGAGATCTACATAGATTACACTCCCAATGCAAAGGAATGGATTAGCTTAACTTTCAGCTCCTGCTGCTTAATGTTGATTTAATATACTGTCTTGACTTTTAATAAGGTTATTGAAAGATAAAAGCATATAAGGAGCTGTGCCACAGATGCGACAGTCAGAACTTCATATGCAAAATAAAAAGAGACATTATAATAAAATGAAAATTGAATGTTGCTTGTATAAAATCTGGCTTTGTTTTGATGCATAAAAAAGCAAACACTGTTCCATACTGAGGTTTTCAAGAATGTCTTAAGTACACAATGCTTCTGATGCCACCCCAGTTGCCTATATATAGATCTGTCTTGTGTAAAGAATTTAAAAAGCATTAGAATGGAGAAATCAAAGAGACAATAAATTTTAAACCAATCTTATTGTCTGCAGCCTAAAGTGTTATTAAGATCAAAGTGGAGCAAACATCTGGCATTTGCCTTTCTGCAAAAATTAGATCAAATTACCTACCATAGGATTTAGATCCATTCAGTAAGTTCTTTCCATTGTACACATAGTTTTCTTTCTCCTTTTTATTTGCTAAATCTAACTTAATACCCAAATTCTAGCCTCTTCATTCATTTGAAGTTGAAACAAATTAACAACAAAAATGGAAATCATGTTCCTCATGAACATCTGTTTCTGAAGGAACATTCAAGGTCCTTCAGATCCTAAAGAGAGAAGTTCAGCAAGACTTCACCCATTAAGTGTATTGTAATTGTCAAGAAAGAAACTTAACTGAGTGCACAAAACCCTGTCCCCATCCTTAAAAAAGAAATTCTTCAAGACTACTATTGTAACTAGTGTAATTGCTGACTTTATTCCATATTAATCACTCCTGAAGTGTGTTGTTAAGAAGCTTGACACAGTGGCCGATAGTTTTTATGTATAATCTTACCCAATATACATTTTTCAGACTTCTAAATATATCTAATGCACACCTTGGTTTTTACACCTTTGTTTTGAGAGGTAAATACATTTATGTTACATCTATACAGCATGATTTTTTAATTCTCTGTATAGGACAATGCACTAATACAAAGCTAAGATTGAGAGTATGTCTCTTCTCTGAAATACAGAAAGTAATGTGCCCTTACACCTCAAAAACTGAATTACCAAAGTTGAATTAAAAGGAAAACGATATTGTCTGCAAATTCATCATTATATGAATCAAAAATGCCAACAGTGCTCAGTAGTGATGCCATACAATAAAATTATGATTAATGAATTTGAGTATTCTCTCCCATATGAGCTGTAAATTGCATGTTAATTCTTTCCAATTGCTTTATTGCCAGAAACCTTATTGATATTACTAGGCAGAAAGGTGAGATATAGCTCTCAAATAATCTGGAGAGAGAGATTTTTTTAACCTTTGTTATTTTGTGCTCTTGTAATATGAACTGGAATATTACTTTTTTCCACAAGGCATTCTTTAAAAAAGAAATGCAAATGTAGCAAGTTCAAATTTTCTTTGCAGACCTTTTATTGTGAGTTGGTGTAATTTTTCCATTTGACCCATCCCCAAGCTATGTGATTTACATCTGTACCACAGGAAGGAGGAGTCATTGCTTATCACAACTTAGAAGTTTTGGGGGTTTTAATGCAATCCCAAATAATCTTTTTTTAATGTCAGTATAGACTTTGATTCTCATAGCTTGCTCCTTGTTTATTCAAAAAAAGAGTGGATTATGAATTTTATTTTCAAAACTTTTGGAAAATAATAGGAAAGGGAGCAAGTGAGAGTTAAAATTTCTGTGCTACTCCACCCAGACCCTTGAAAGCTAGAGGAAGAATTCAGGCAGCCAGAAGCTACACATTGTCAAAGGGTACCTTAAAGTCATCAGCTACATTCCCAGGCAGGCAGTGCAGACAGGCCTCAGATGTTTTTATGTAGGTGCATTGCAAGGTAGCATCAAAAATCTGCACTGGGATTCTTTGTGATACTTGTGCGTTGCTGGTTTCAGTCGCAGCTGATTTAAAAAAAAAAAATCTGATGGTTATTAGAAATATATACCAGTGATATTGCCATTGTTTTGGCTAAATACAAATATACATTAAATTTTCGCTCCCTTAAAATTTAAATGATGCAGCTCTCCCCTTTGGTTAGTGCATTGCAACCATCCAGGTAAGCAGGACAACCCAGAAAAAATTTTGGGCGTTTCTTCTGCCAAAATTGACTGTTGTATCTCAGTAATTAATGAAGTGGTTCTAAGGCACTTTTAAGTTATTTGGAGTGAATAAGATCTAAGCTTTTTTTGCTTGGTTGTTCTCCTTCAGGAAACCTATGGGAACTAAAACCTGTAGGTTTACATCTACAGTGGAAAAAGAACATCAGCCCCAAGGGTGCAGTTCTAATGCTCCTTTTTGGTTTTTTTTTGTTCGTGTTGGGCTTTTTGTTTTGTTTTGGTGGTGGGTTTTTTGTTTGGTTTGGGGTTGGGGTTTTTTTGTCTGGTTTGGGTTTTTGTCACTCAGCAGAAGGTAAATTACAAGGTGAAGTTATGGCATCATTTTTGCAAAGGCAAGGTCCCTCTTCCCAGCCAGGCACCACTGGTGACAGGCAGCTGGAGCAGAGCCACGGTGCTGTCTGTCCAGCTGACCCCACTGCACCTACTGTGCACATCTGCTGCTCAGATGGGAGCACACACTCCGCAAATCCAGCGTTCTCTTGGTGCCTCAGTCTGACAAAGCAGGCGCGAATTAACGGCGCAGCACATGGGTGACAGAGCACACGCAGAAACCCGCGACAGAAATCCAGCCTGTCTCACTAGGGACAGAGAAAAGGATGGTCTCGTTTCTCTCTGCATCCCTGACGGCAGATAAAGGTGTGTGGATTCTCTCTCTCACCTTCTTTTGAACAGTGTAACTAACTATGAAGCACATGGGAGGTATCTTCAATTCAAAGCTGGTATGTAGGAAAAATATAAATTACAATGAAATTATATGTTAATATACAGATAATAAGACCATGGTACCATGGAGTACTAGAAAGCTAAGCCCAGGAGGTTTTTCTCTGGTTTAAATATTCAAATAAAGATACGTATACACATAACTTTTCAAGGAAACTTATTCTGCTCAACTGTGCCCATATCTCAGACCAGAAAAAGTCAATCACCTTGCAAAAATAATGATTCTCAGATAATTATATTATCTTTTCAGTAAGTTTCAGAAGCACAAAAAAGCTAGACGTGAAGGAAGACTAAACTAAAAGGGGTGGGAAGTTTGAAGAAACCTGTTCTTCCTGATTGCAGTCCTTCCTCAACCCTGGCCTTGCACATGTGCTGCCAGCAGGGACAAATCTTCCTGTTCTCTTCTACAATTGTTTTTCATCTCCTCTGTCCCTACTTACAGCTTGTAATGTGCTGTATTGTAAAGGTGCTCCTTACTCTTTTTTTCTAGAACTGAGACTAAACTGCTAGCTAGACATGAAACAAATACGGCGTAAGGCAGGCAGGCCAACTCCAGCTTTAACTCTACAACAATTCAAGGTTGATTTCTATTTTGAACTGTCACTATACGGTTTACAACAGGAAAAGTGTGAGCAAAGATTAGATTTTCTTTCTATCGATTGTGGAAGGGTGAGGGGGAAGTGACAGATCTCATTTAAAAACCTTATTGAAGCACCCGTGTTGAATGATGGTGCCATTGCTTGTCTCTATGTCTTAATGTCATAATGTAAAGCCTTTAATAATTAGAAGAAACCACAGAAGTCAGGATAAAGTACAACAGATCCAGAAAGAGCTGGAAACTTAAGGAAGAAAACAAAACAAAACAAAACAAAAAAACCACACCAAAAAACAAAAACAAAACAAAAAAAAGCCCCTAACAACAATAGACACAGGCTGGAGAAGATATTTTATTTATTTGTTACTAGTAGTTAAAATGACGCACAAAATGCTGGGAAGAAAAAACTCCAATTCTATTCAGTTACAAAATAATTAAAACTTCATTTTAAACCAAGTTTTGCTTTGTGAGACCGAGCATGAAAATACTGCAGCCTTAGGTTATATAGTCCATTGTTTTTAGAATAAAGCAGATATTTAAATATATATTGTGGTTGATATTAAATATCTCATATAATTGTAAGTTAGCAGAACTTTCTTACTCTCAGGCAATAACTAGCAATTCATAAAAGTTCTTTGTATAAAATTTCCATGGGTGAGGAAGGGATCTGCCTCAAGGGGAGTTCCATCATGATCTATGCACAGGCAGTTTTAGAACATAAAGATTTGGAATAGTTTTATCAAATTTACTTGAGAGTTCTAGCCAAAACTTAAAGGAATCAGTAATGTTTGAAGCTTTGCTAAACAGCTAAGGGTTTAGGGACATAGCAGTCACTGTCAAAGAAAATGGGAATTTTGCTTCACTTTACATGAAGAAAAAAATCATTCATAAGGTGTTCCCATTTCTTGAACACAAACCCAAGCTAGTACAAATTTAGTCCAGCAATGACTGAGATTGGCCCTTTCCCCTGGAAAAAAAATCAAAAAAGTAATTTAAAGGAAAACATTCCCTGCCTATTATCAGTGAAAGAGAATTTGTATTAATAATAACATTAAATATCCATATCTTTGTGTTTAACTATTCACATTCCACACAGTGGAAACCTACCTCCTATAATTCCAGATTTTAAAACTGGATTTTAAAATCCATGAAGAAATGTGTCAAACTGCTGAGTGAGAGTACACTGAATGAAATACATTTTAATTATACCAATAAACGAGTTGTAATCACTTAGTTTTACAAAAACAAACCTCACAGCAGTGGATTTTACAGAAAAACTCGATTAGTTGTAGAGATGCAGGATATCACCAATAAATGTGTGATGCACTAAATAACAGGTGGGACAGCTGATAAAATGAGGCCACACAGGACACATCTGTGGCATGCCACTTATCATATATCTTTCCCTTTGGACATGTTACTAAGGGCAGAATTGTCTTCCTCAACATTCTATGGCAAGAAATGATGTCAAAATAATCACCTTATGGCTGAGAGAGGCATCTGGTATGAGAGGGAACAGTTACACTGATAGTGGATGCTAGAGAATATTGCTGCTGAGCAGGGAAACTGAGTCCTGGACTCTCACAGACTCCTCACACAGTAAGTGTGGGCCTGACTCCCGTTTCACTCGCATCAGTGATGTCAAGGTTGGTTTCAGGCCTGCTCCTGACTCTTGCACATGAACATGCCTTTGCTTGACAGGACCAGCTCTCGAGGCCCCACAGGCACAGCACGGGCACAGGCACAGGCACAGGCACGGCACAGGCACAGGCAGGGAAGTGTGCAGTCCCCTGAAAGCTCTTCAGCACCCAGCTGGAAAGTGCCCTCGCAAGGGCAGGACCCAGGACACCCTCAGGCTTCCCATCAAGTGCTCAGGAAAGCAAGGGCAACATGCATGGATGGGCTGCCTCTCTGGTCCAATCCCCAGGACACATCTCATTAAACTAACTTCTTTTGTAGGACCTTCTCTGCTCTTGCCAAACTTTACAGCCCTGATCAAGTTTAAACTCCTAATACTGAAGGAAAGAAAAGACAATATAACCCCACAGGTGAGAGTCATCGAGCTGTCGGAAGTAGGGTGTCCCCTTTTCTGTTTTTCTCCCCCCAAATGAGAAGGGCAGTCAGCCCTAAGTTTTCAGGAAATTCTCTTTACTTCAAATCCAGTTTAAATGCAAGTCTGTGGTAAAAGATATAAAAAGAGGATCATTGCTGGCAAAGTTCTGCATCTCTGTTTCAACAAACTGCATGCCTGTGGCAAAGCTAAAATAACAATAACAATACAATGTTTACTAGTCATGAATGTCGTGTCTTTTGTCTCTTGTGTGGTTATTGCATTTGCAGTCACATGATGCTTGTTTTAATTTTTGCTCTGCTCTTTATGTACTAAATTACTGCCATTCTGTACTTGATCTTGGTTAGCAAGATTTTTGTGCTGTGGTTATGTATGTGTGTGAAAAACAGGAGTTTGGATTCACACAATGAAGTAGGCATACTCATTGCATGTATGTATAGATACCACTGCCTAAAAGATACTGCATATACATATATATGTAGATATGAAGAATAACTGATATCAGAAATACAAGACATCAAACGGATCTAGTGGCATAAGAATGGGTTTTGTTTGGTTTAGAGAGCCATTAGAATTCAGAAGTATATTTATAGCCTTGTATATAGTTTCTTTTTAATTTATGTAATATATGACCAGGTATATAAATTAAAGCAAAACGTAAACAGAAGACAATATCTCTTCCCCTGTGTCTTCCTATTTATGTATCTTTCCTTTTCCTACTCCCTTTTGCACTCTCCCTGTCTACTTGCTTTGACCTTTTGCGTTCTAAGTTGCTGTAGATCTGTTTCCCATCCACCTATACAGACTTTTCAGCACTCCCATATCCCCTCATTGTTCTCCAGACATGGCTTTTGGATTACAGCTATTTTTTTTGAAGAAGCGTGTTAGAAACTCTCGACACAGCTTCCATTTTCGGTGATGGCTTTGCTACGCTTTAAATTGCTCTTTGTCTGTTTCTTATATAAGAATAGATTCATGCTTTGACATATATTGTCCTCTCACTTCGATGTTTCACATACTACAGTAAAAGCAAATAGCACAAAGGTGAACATTCGCAAAAGCCACAGCTCCACTTTCCCAGCAAGCGGCAAAAATGTGAATATACATTAGGAAACCTAATTCATGACTGTGGGTAATTAAATGTTTTTTAATGTCTCATACCCCTGTTACTTTTTTTTTTTTAGTGAACATTCATGTATCTGTTCGTCCATATCCATTTTCTCCCTTATACACACACACAAGTGCATGCCCTTTCCTTACATGAATTTTTTCTTTCTTTTTGGGGGGTTTTGCTTGTTTTAGGTAATTCACTAGGTCCCTTTCAGTTTCGCCCAGCCCTGAAGGTAGGCTAGCTCACGCCACTCACTCTCACGCTGGCAGTGATTGCGTACAGTCAGAGTGCAATTGCTACTTTTTCTCAGTTTAGTCCAAGTCAATAGATATACACCGGCACTCCTTAACTCGGGTGATTCTTTTCTTCTTTCTTGGGGGCTGAAGCTCCGGGCAATTGAGTGTAACAGTCATGGTGGTGAATTTCTTGGGCTTGCAGAAGGAACAAGACTGGAAGGAGCCTTCTTCTTTACGGACATGCCTGGGGATGTAGAAGGAATTGCACTGGCCATAGCAGAACCTGTTGATAATGGTACGACTGTTGCAGCCTTCTTCGTGGATAGTTTGTTTGAGGGGTTGGGTTTTACACCAATCTCGCTTTAGGTACTTGCGCTCAGTGATGTGCAGCGCCTCCTGACTAGACTCCAGCACCTCTTCTGCAGGCATCGAGGTGCCTTTTCCTCGCTCTCGATGCCTGGAGCCTGACTGCTGCTGTGTCTGCATTTGCTCTGAATCATTGGGCTGATCCTTGACAGGAGGAGGGATAGCACCTTGAGATCCTCGATTCCTCTTTCTCCCTTCGGCTGTTGGTAGCAGAAATCCCATCAGAAGAAACAAGGTACCGATGGCATACAGTGTGCGGACCATCCTGTATGAAGGAAGTTGAAGAAATAAAGCACAGTTATGGATTTCAGATATCAACAGAAGACAGGTATGCAGTAAATTTTCAGTTCCATAAAAGAAGTGTGTGCGCACACACACTTACAAAAAAATAAGCATTCAAGGCTGTATCAGCTGGAAAGCTGTTCCCAAATGACCAAGTGATAAAAGCTTTCAAATAGAGTTACTGAAAGTCAGAGGCTAAAGTAAGCCCAAGCAGAATTTTGTTTGTGTATCCTTCATCTTTTTCCAGCTCTTTTCTCCATGTGCATTACCCTAGTTCTCATTCCCTTCTTATAGCTCACTGACACATAGGAAGATTGCTCCTGACTTAAAATGGTGGAAAAACAAATTTTACATTACACAAAGATTCATTTATATGACACAGCTATCTACAATACCAGAGGGCTAAAGTCTTTGTCTCAGCAGACATAGTCTAGATTTGTGTTCCTTAATCGGAATCAGAAACATTATACAGCTTCTTGTATAATGTACATCCAGTATATAATGTATGTTCTGTTTACACCTGCTGCCTGTTTTACAGCTTCCCAACCTCTGTCACACTGCACCTCTATAGGGGTCTGATACATGTGAGTGTAGTGATGCTTAAGCCGAGAGATGTGCAACAAGTGAGGAAACTAACATAAAAGAATATTTAGGTAGGGGTTAAAAGAGATGCATCTATCGTTTCAAACTGTATCTTCCCGCACATTACTCTGAATCCTTGATAGAAGTAATACAGATGCAATCACAGTGCTAAGAATTTTTCAGATCCCTAAATTTTGTTCTTTTTACACAGAATGATGTTGTACCACAGCAGAATTTTGTATATGACATTAAATATCATAGCGTTTGTGCATACAAAAAGAGACTACTTCAGGAAGTGCACTTAAGTGGAGCCCTTCAAAACTATGTCTGCTCCAAACCTAATTATTGCATAGGAAAAGTCTTTCTTTCCTCCCTTATTCTACCATTTCTGCTGCTTTCCAAATCTCTGAGTTCTTGAGGCTATTCAGTCAGCTCAAACCACCAACCAGCACAGAAGAAACTCATCAGCGTCACACTCCCTCCTTCCAGAAATACCATGGTCCCCGAGTTTTTTTCTGAAAGGAGCTATGTGGTAGCACAACAGACAGATGAGGGAATAAGTCTCTGAGGGACCCTCCCCATGGGAGCTTAGAAGATGGCACCAGAAATTAGCAACTCCTTGCAAAAAAACCCTGTAAAACACCTAAATTATGAAGAGGCACAGGTATTAAAAAGGGAAAGGACTGTGAAAAAAAAATGCTGAGGAACTCAGTGTTTTCTACCTGCTTGGAGCACTGCAGTTGTATCCCTTATTTGACTTGCTTTATCAGTATGGAAAAAATTAGTGTTTGAATTGAAGAGTCCTGCTTGTGTTACTACCCGAGAAACATGTGAAAGCAAGGGCACTGTCCTGGATGGCTTTATCCGCTCTGCCTGAGACCACACAACTAGGCAGGAAAGCAGCCAAATGCCAGTGCTGTGAGGGCCACCTAGAGACTCAGCAGAGGCTCAGGGTAAGTACCATTTGCTATAAAAGATAACTGCTAATTTCTCAGTTATTAGGTCTTTTCAGCCACATGGAGAAAATAAGTGTTATGTTGTTCAAACAGCCTTTCTCATCAAATGGATTGGGAGAGGAATTCCTGAAGCAGAAAGTCATAGGGGGTTCCACTATATTCAAGGAGTTGCTTGTGGATCTAATACTTTTAGTGTTTGTCAACCAAGTGTTAGAGCACCTAGAATTCCTGATATATCATAGATGTATGCATTCATTTCAGTAATTTATGTTTGTGTACCAGCATGTCCTGTGTTTGGCAGAAGCTTCTTGTTTCAAGGAAGCGGTGTAAGAATGACACTACTGCTGACTCCAACAGATAATTTGGAAGGGCTGCTGTTAGTATCTAAATGAAATATGGTATGGAACACACAATTTTAATAACCTTAAGGCTTTGACATAGAAAAAAATGAGTTGGGAATTCCGATTAAAGAATAATGCAGTATAATTTCAAGTGTCAGCCTGGACTTCACATTTGCTGTTTTTTCCTCATCTTTATTACAACCTGAATGTTATTTAAACATGTTTCATTTTAATTTTGTCTTAAAAGTCAGTTTTAAGAGAATTATAAACTACTGCTTATTTCCTCAAGAGATCAGAATGATTTCTTCCAAAACTATTCCTACTTCTTTGGACACTGTCTAGTCACCAGTATTTTAATATGCACTTTATTTACTCAACATGGTGCCAGAGTCTTAAAAGAAAAAAAAAAGTAATTGCATGAAGTTGAAAATAAATTGCTAGGTTGTAAGCAGTGCCAGAAAACTTCAGGTGTTTATTTTATTTAGTGTTCCACAACTTGGATGAGGTTCCACCAAAATGAATATTCCTGGACTACTTTTACTTTTAAAACTGATTCCTTCCACATTGTTTTCTTTTTTTTTTTCCCCATAGAAGTGCAACTGATGACACAGCAAGGTCTAGTCCTATGAAAATGAGGTGCACTTCGGGATGGGAATTTGGGGGAAATTTCATGGTAATATTTACTGTTGTTAAGGTCTGTGTCCCAGATTCATGCAACTTTATTAAGCACATGCTTATCCCTAAGGAAATGCAAGCATGTGTTTCAGTGTAATCCTACACTGGGCGGAAGGTAATTTTTCACTGGGTTGGTTTCCAGCCTTAAAGGTGGAAGCTGCATTACATGCTCATATAAGAAATTGCAACTCAAATGAAAATTAGCCACTCAGCAGAAAGATTTGTTATGGTCACTTCCAAGACAAACATCTAAAAGTAAAAGTAATCCAATAATTTAGGGATAAATACAGGTTAAATACAGAAGGGGCTGTGTGAACTTCAAGATCCCCAAAGCAGGTAAGCAGGATCCTTTTTTAATAAAACTGATTATTTAAAAATTAAGATTTTAATTTTTTAAATGCAAAATACAAAGGAAAATGAGGTGGTATGCCTCAGGAAGGAAGGCAGCCAAAATGCAGTGTGGGCATCTTATACTACCTCTGGTCCCAGGGCAATGCATTTGCTTATGAGAGAAGATGACATTTTTGCTTACATTAGGAAGTGAAGTGGTTCATCTATCTACAAGTTAGCAGTTGCCAGTGTTTCCTTAATAGGGTTTATTACTGAAAGAAGTAGAACACAGAAGAGGACAGTAGAAGTAACTAAAATCAGTGTTACCATATCCAAAGTTTTACTGAAGAGAAATCTCTCCTGAAATAAATGTTTTTTTCTCCTCATTACAGTCATAATTCTGCAGAAGTAATAGCTCTGGAGCTGTGAGAATCAGGCTGTAAAAGCTTATATTTCACATTTCTCCAAAATTTTCATTTCTTGATACTAACTGGCTCTTACACTGGCATAACCAGAAAGCCTTTTGAAAATTCATTTGAGAATCCTTTGAACAGATGACCATAACCAAAAAGATCAATTCCCTCTTATTTCATTCAGATCCAGAGAGATACAACAGAATTAATATTTACTTTTTAAAAGTAACACAATACTCCAAAACTCTATTCTTTCCATATTTCACTCACTGCTGAATTCCACTTTTCATCATCTGTGAGCTCTTAGTCCTAAAGCCAAAAGAAGTTTTATTGCTGACTTCAAACAGGAGCAGAATTGGGCCCTAACATTCATATCACTTCACATGAGGTTTATCTAGACCCTGAGATCTCATCATCTAAGAAATTAAGGAGATTAAGAAATTTGTGGTTTAATAGTAGCAACTATTGAGAGAGAAATAGAAATGCTTTCAGGTTTACTATTTCATACAATTAAGCTGTAATTTTTTCATTTATACATTTTCTGCTATGAATTAAGGATCTCCACATGTCAGTTCATAGACAGAATTTCCCTATGAGTCCACAGGCACAGTCAGAAAGTTACTACTGACATTTTCAGCACAAGCAACAACTTGTTTAAAAGATCTAGATGGAAACCTGGTTGAAATATACAGCAAAATTGTCACAGACCTTAACAGGCCTGTAACTTCATCTGTAAACCACTTTTACTAGAAAAATATTATGATGAGCCATGGACTCCTGTCCTTCACAGAAAACATTAAAAATAATCTGATGAAGAAGTAAAAAAAAAAAACAACAAAACAACAATTATCTGGTGGACATCAAATACAAGCCAAAGAAAGACACAAAACACAATCCCTTTGACTACTGCAAAAATAGAAGTGGTTTATGTCCCGAAGGATCAGAATAATTTTATGTCTCACATATTACATCTGAATTACTAAAACACTCTTATGTAATATTTTCATAGTTCATAGATCTGTATTTTTAAATATTAAAAAAGTCATGGTAATGACAGTTCCCAGAGACCTGTATTTTTTTTTTCTGAAATCAAGACAGCTGTGTTTCGTAGAATTTGGATACATTTACATTTCAGAAAATTTCTTCTTGAGAGATCTAGAGATGGGGGTTTTGAAAGTAGGCAGCAATTTTAAAACAAAAAAACCCTTGAAACCTTGAGAATTTCCCGTTTAAGAAAGTATTTTTCAGCAGGACGTCCTATGGGACTCCAAGGAAGCTGAACATCATGGTGGCCATGGCTGGTACCAAACCCGAGTTTGCCTTGCCTGAAGACACCCACGCAGCCTGACAGCTCCCAGCTTCCCAGCGCGAAACTCCCGTCAGACACATTTGTTCACGGAGCCCTAAAACAGCCGGAATAGCTTTGTTCCTCTCTCTGCACTGTCGTGCGTGCTGAAAAGGAGAGAGTCTTCAGCAGAAGCTACGCATTTCTGGGTAGCATTGCCGAGAGAAAAAAAAATAAATGCTTTAGCACAGCTTGGCCCTGAATGCTAAAGAGCAGAGGGCTACGGACATCGGTGCCTTTTATCACTTACACACAGACCCAGCGCACCCCAGTTGGTTGTTCCCGGGCTTGCTAGGCGCAGAGAGGAGCGGGGCAGAAGCAAAGAGCTTCTCCAGCTCACGGGTCACCGGGCTGGGCTTAGAGGTAGCTGCTGTTGCGGAGGCCCCTGGCACTGCACCCAGAAATCGCCGCTCACAAAACGCGTGACTAAACCCCGCGTCCTGTCAGCAGCAGGGAGAGCCAAACGCACGCTGGTGCCTCAGAGCCCCCATCTATGCAAAAAGAGGTTTCCCCAGCGCCGCATCTCAGCCCTGACGACCGAAACGGGCTTCTCTTGCCGTTCTTTCACCGAGAGGAGCCACGAGTGGAACACCGGAGCGAGGCTGCAGCTGATGGCCGGGGAGGGACGCTATGGGCCAGCACAGCGGGCTGGGGGCTCCGCAGCTTCACAGCCCCGCCGGGCAGGAGAGCCCCGCCGCACCGCCCAAGCCGACGAGCCAAGACGGGGCTGCGGCTGAGCGCGGCCTGGCTGTGCCGCGGGGATCACCGGCGGCCGTCAGGGCGGAGAGGCCGCGGGCTTAGTTTGGCTTGGCACGGCCGGGAGCGACTCGGCCCGGCTTCCCGGGGGCGCGGACGCTCATCGCGGCGGCTGGCGACACCGACCGGCTCTTCCCACGGGGCACGGCTGCCGTCTAGGTTAACCCAAAGGAGGACGAACTGTCTGAAGTGACTGCCAAGCCTCCGGGGGATCGTATTGAAACGGACGGGGCAAGCAAGCAGGCGCCTCCAGGAGGGAAAAGCCTTGCGCCAAGTCGCGCCGCTGGACCCGGGCCGAAAGGAGCGCGGCCCGTCCGCGCCCGCGGAGCCACACGGGCTGGCGCGCTGCAGGGAGGTGACCGCGGCCCGGCCGAGGGGCCTGTCAGAGCGGGTAAGGGGAGCGGTGGCCGACGGACGCACGGAGCCGTCGGCTCGACATAACTCCCGCGGCTCGGAGTCAGGTGGGAGGGCTGGGCGGAGAGGCGGTGGAGGTCTCCGAGTGCAGCGGCGGAACCAGGTCCCGTCCGGTCCGGTCCCGCCTGAGGCCGCGTGGTGCGGGACGCGCGGCGCTGCCCACGGGACCCGACCCCGCTGGCACACACCGAGTCTCCCGGGCGGCACGCACCCCGCCCCGGCAGCTCCTGAGGTACCAGGAGCACGATCCTCCGAGAGGCGGGCCAGGACGGAGCCGGGGGCTGAGCGGCCTCGTAACAGGGCAGCTCGGCGGGACGGGACGGGATGGGATGAGATGGGACGGGGCTGGCACCTGGGGATCTGCCCCCGCCCCGCTCCGTGTAGAGGCCGGGCCGGGATTTTTCCGTGTCTCGGGTGGGCGCCGAATCCAATTTGTCGGGAGTGATGCTGTAGGCGGAGATGAGAGGCAGAGCTAACGGGGCCTTTGCAGTCCCCGTGCTTGTCAGGGGAAAGAGATGTAACGGCGTCCTAATCCCCAGCACTGCTGCGGAAAGGTCAGCACGCCTTACTCCCGCTGACGGGAGGGACGGGCGTCACTCCCTGCAAAACTGAGACGCCCCGGAGTTTTGCTAGACAGCGGTGAACGGCACCTTCCCTTGCCCCTCTCTGAAGGTAGGATAGAGAGCTTAAAATTTTGCTTCCCACAGAGACTGGCCGAACTCCGCAGCTGCCGGACCCGTTTGCACCCCCGCTGTGAGTGCGCGCAGCGCGGCGCGTCCCAGCGCGTCCCGGCTCACCTGCGCGGCGGCGGCTCCTCGGCGGGGCTCGGACCGGTGGCAGTGGCTCAGCTCGGCGGGGCCCGGGGCTCTGCGGGGCTCTGCCCGGCGGGTCAGTCGGTGGAGAGGATGGCGTGGGAGCCCGGAGCTGCCCGGGAGTCCATAGAGAGAGAGTCTCGGATCCTGCCTACAAATTGCAGCAGCGCCGGGCTGTCTCCCATTTAAATGTCTGCCAGCTGAGATCTGCTCTCCAAGCCCCTCCAGATCATTGGACAAGCGCCTCCAAAGCGCGTGTTATCCGCCCCTTTTAACACTTCCATAAACTTCCACCAGGGAAAGCTTTCAGTCATCCAGATAAACACTCGACTACTTTCCTGTCTTCAGAGAATCAGTGCTAAAGGTCACCACCCCAAGGGATTGTTCCTGGAATGCACAGAAAATTCACATTTTCCATCCCCATTAAAGTATGACAGTTACGAAGAATTAAATCCTACCGCCTCCGCCGCCCTTTTGTGCACGCTGGGCGCTTCCCTGCCCACGAGCCGGCCGGGCGAGTGGGCCCGCTGCGGGGAGCCCCTGACCGGCCTGCCTTGGCCGGGAAGGGAGGCAGCCACCTTTGCGGCCCTCCCTCTTACAAATTGGCTTCCTGCAGTATGCTGAGAGTTTAGCAGCTTTGGAAAAAATACCTCTGTAATGTCTGTGCGCAGAGGGTGTTAAAACCGTGGCTCGCGATCCGCAGCCCCGCTCTCACGGCTCTGTATCAGTGAGGGGTTGTTTTCCGGGGGGGGGTTGTTTTTTTTTTTTTTTTTTTTTCTTTTTTTTTTTGTCCCGCAAGAGGCGAGACAGTTCGGGTGTCCCCTCACTAGGTTTCTCGGTGGTCGGCGGGCGCCTCCGGCCTCCCCCGAGGGGCAGGAATGGCGAAGGAGCTGCGCGTCCCGCCGAGGCTGAGTGCCGAGCGGGCCGGAGCCGCCCGACCGTCGGGGCAGCCGCGGGGCAGCGCAACGCCGAGCAGGACCGCGCCGAGCCAGCCCTCGCGGGGTCCCAGGGGTCGCTCGAAAATAGGCAGAAAGCGGCGGGGGCTGAGCGTTTTGCGGACCGAGCCCTTCCCAGCAGTAGCCGGGAACATCTCTCTGCGCTGCAGCTGCCCGAAGCGTACCCCAAATCTGCAGACAGCATCGGGCTGGAGGCATCGAGGGGCAGAGTCCTGGGGGGATTGAAGGACCCCACAGCTCCGCAGGGAAGCCTGCACTTCCTCCAGTGGTAGCCGGCCGCCCCGTTCCTCCAAGCGCGCCGGTGCCGGCTCTCGTCTCTTGCGGACTTCATATGAGGGAGGCACGCAGTGCTACCCAGAGTCATTACGGGCAGGAGCAGCCTCTGAACCACGGGCTGACTTTTGGGCTTGCTAATTGAACGGAGACGTTTGTCAGCTGCTGCTTCCAGCTGCGAGCATCACCCAGCAGAAAGCAAAGCTGAGGGACCGGGACACGAGCGCTGTAGGTGGTACCGATGGTCTGTGCTCTCCTTGCTGTTGGGTGTAAGTTACTGCTCGTGAATCAAACCAGCCCTGCTCCTCGGTCACCAGCAGTCAGCACCCACCTTGGACCTCAAACAGGCCCGGATCTCACCTGACAAAGAGGTAGTTTTATTGTCCCTGGTTTTGCAGATGGGAAAGATGAATTAAAATGAAAGGATTTGCTACATTGGGGATGCCAGAGCTAGGCAAGCTGCCGAGTTTCTGACTTTTCACAGTACTTAGCGGTGGCTTGCTCTTTGCTGAGACCAAAGCATGGCTTCCCTTAGTGCCTGAGTGCTTAGCAAGGTAGTGAATTAGGCCCATTACAATAATTCACACACATTTAGAGACAGCTTGTTAAAAAATGAATCACTTCAGTCACAGGGCAAGTGGCTGCAGTGCAGTGGTAGGTGGCAGCATGAGAGAGAAACTGAGTTGGTCTGTGGGAGCCACTGAAATTCTGAAACAATCATTGGGGAAGGATTACTGGCAAAGAATTAGAGCAAATGACATCTAGATTGGTAGAAGGAGAGGCCTAGGGAATTTTTAGGGTTTTTTTGGTTTTTTTCTCATAAAAGTGCTATTATTTTTATTTAACGAGTTTTTAACTAATTGGGGTCCTTCCTTTGTAAATCCAAAGAAAAGGTCACAATTCCCACCCCTCAGTATGTTGACAGACTTTATGCTCCTTTCCGTTTGCTTCTCTTAAGCAGTTGTATTGATATGGAAGGGTCTATTCAAATATCTTCTGCTCTATGTCTCTCACTGCAATTACCAGCCCCAGAGACAGGCTGGGGAGCTGCTCTGCGCTGCCCCCTCCTCAGGGCCAAAGTCCAACCACTTGAGTGGTGCTGGAGGAGGGGCTTTCTGCAGTTGCTCTGAGCTCCTCTTGACACCGATGATAGCTCTGCCACTGCATGCGCTCCCAGGCACTGCTCCCAGGCAAGCTGCCTCTCTGCTGTATTTTTCTGGGATGTCATTTACATGCCACTTTGGCATTGCCTTTCCTAGACGATACTTCTGGGCAACAATTGCAGAGCAGGCGTGTCCACTTAATACCTTACTGCATTCAGGAATCTAGCCAGAGTTGGTGATCTGGAGTAGCTCTCGCTCTGACTTAAAGCACACTAAGAAAGACTTTAGGGAGCAGCTCCTGGTGTAGAAGTTGTGTTCCCTCCTCAAGATCCATCTTCCTTTCTTGCAGTTGAGTATTCTATACCATATCTTATCTGGTTTCTTTCTCTTAGCTTAATCCGCAGTGTTCCAAGTATGCACTAGTATCTTGGGTCAAGCAAGACAAGTGTTCAGATTTGACAGTTGGAAAGTAGAATTATTCCTGCAAGTATTTGCTTACTCATTCACAAAAATACAAAAATAAATTTGGGTACCAGCAAGATAAGTAATTGCAGCTGCATCTGGACTGAATGAAGGTTGAAATTAAAAAAAAAAAAAAATAAAAGAACATAAAAATTATGTCTCTTTTTATTTCTTTGAGATTGAGGTAGGTGGGGGAAAGATGTCTTTTCCCCTCATCATTCTTTCAGGTATCTGGAATAATTTCCAGCTTGGAAGATTTCTTTATTTCTGCTGGAATCTTTAACAAAACATACCCTGGGTTTGCTCCAGAGCTTCAGCTGTGCTGGTCAGATCTCAACCAAAGGCTGGTTAAAAAGGCACCCAGTGCTGAAAGGGAAGTACTTATTCCTCCTACCATACCCACACTTGAAATTCTGTTGGTTCTCATCAGGGCTGCTAATTGGAGCTGGAATACCAATGGGGAAATGTTGTTTAATTATTTAGTATTAAAGAGGCCTATGGAAATCTGCATGGTTTTGTGGTATAGGTATAGATTTGAGATGAAGAGCTTTAATGTCATTGGATGGTAGTGGTGTGTACTGTGAACCTGACTGATTACCACTACCTGCTTGCTATTGTTTTGGTTGGGGTGGGTTTTTTGGGGTTTTTTTGGTGGTTTGTTTTTTTTTTTTCCCTCACCCATTTCTTGCTGGTATTCACTGTGTGAGTTGTTCTTTGTTTTAATGGAACAGTAAGAATTGTGTAAGCTTAAAAGAAGTGCTGTACTCAATTCTTGCAGAGAAAAATATTATTGGGCTGAGCTCCTGTCTGCTGCTGCTAACTTTGAGCACTACTCAGAGTATCCTCACTGCCAGGACAGTTGGCACCTTATTAAAAGCCTTTGCAGAGAAGCCAAAAGTCACAGGGGCCAGAGCCTCTTGAGTAAATTGGAATAGTTTTTAATGGCTCGGGGAGATGCACATGATCTATGACAGCTGAAAACCTGGCCCTACTATACCTAGAAAGCCAGTATATCTCACTCTAGTCATGTTCCTCCAAGTCAGAAGTAAGGCAAGCTGTCCAACAGAGACAGGACACATCTGAACTGCTTTGCTTGGTATTTTGAACTCTTCTGTTAAGGAGAGAAAGGAGCTTGGTTTGTCTCACCAACACAGCAGTAACTTTTCTAATTGAGCTGTAACAAGTCTAGAACGAAGCACTGACTTACACTGCAGTCTGCTGCTTGCCACCTGCCGTCCTGGAGGCATTTGAAGCTGCCCAGTGGAGGTGTGAGGCTGTGAAGCTTGGCACAGCTGTTAGCTGCTTGATGAGACAAAAGATGTGTGCATTGCAGAGATGTCTGGTTTTAGAAATTAATTTTGTGGGACATACACTCACTCCCTCATATGAGAGATGTCTTTACATTGTGTGATATTGTTGGGTTCTGGTGGTGTACACTGCTGTCTTCCTGACTTGATGGGTAAGATTAGCAGTGTATCAGAAGTGATTCATTACTTGGAGCATGAGCAAGATATTATGTAGTGTGTGTTGTGTGGGCCATGCATGGAAATGTCCATCATTACATTCCTGCTGAGGCGTGTGAGCTTCTTTGCTGTACATGGGAAGAACACTCTGTGTTTGTCATAGAAAAGAATTGATACTCAAAGAACCCAGTTTCCTGTGCATTTTAGATATATCCAAGATAATGGACAAAAAAGGTGGTTTTGCTTGTTGTTTCAAACCTAAGTAGGCAAACAGTAATAGCTGGCATTAGGTGAGGGAAAGAGATGTGCACATTGGTTTCAAGACAGCATACTAACATACCAGGCCTGTGATTCTTGTGCAGGTAGTCTACTGTTTATTCTATTGCAGATTATTATATGGAAAAACCCTCTAATTTAAGTAGCATTCTGCTTCATATCAAGCCTTATAAAGTAGTACCAGAAAAGGCTGAGGTTATTCTGAATTTAGTTAAATTTCTCATAAAATGTACTAGAAAATCAAGTTTTAGACTGTGCTTCACTTTGGCAAAATTCTGTTTAATTAAAGAATTTTAATCTTTCTCTTTTTGAGTTTTAGAATCAATGACTGTATGATGGAGGTTAGAAAATATTGTACTTATTAAAAATCAGTATTTTAGACTTATGTTGACAGAACATCAACTTTTTAACATACAGATTTCCATCAGCTGAATGAGAGAAAATTAATTAGGGAAAAGTACTTATTTTGCGCAGAGTTTTTTTTTGAAAATTAAGTATTTTAGGTTTTTTTGCTTTCAAAATATTGCTTGATCTAGGAATAATTTCAAAATCCTCAGAAATAGGATATTAGAAATCAAAAGAATAAATGAGTTTAAGAGAAAAGCTTTAAGCATCTAAATAATTTAAAAGTCCTGGGGTCTGCTCTGAAAAGTATGGTATCCTGGTATGCTTGAAAAGCTTTCTTGTTCAGCATATACTGCGTGTAGAGTCAGGTTGTGGGCTTGTAATTATCTCCACACCTAGGAGTCGTGGTCACCCACCAGCATTCCACTCTGCTATGTGCTGCAGACAGAGAACAAAAAATATGTTTTCTGGCCTCAAAACACCTACATACATAATACAATCCATATGTGACTATTTTTCAAAAGTGATTTAGAAAAGCTTATTTTATTAGGATGAAGTTTGACTGCTGAACAAATATAAACTTTCATGCCAAATGAAGAAATATCATTTGTCAAGCTAAACTTCTTATAACTCTTTTCACAATTTTTTTGATGCATCTTATGTATTTGATGACTATAAAAGAATTTGCCAAGAAAATGAAAGCCATAAAATTCCTCTGTCCTTGTGCATTTGCTTTTCTTTTTCTTCTGTCTCCTGAAGCTGTAGGAGGTGTTTGCTGACATGCTTTGCTTTCAGGGCACCTCTGGAGCAATGTGATACAAGAAGTGACTTAGCTAAGCAAACTGAGTTTGTATGAACATAAGAAGCCCTTACACTATGAAGCTGTAACTGGGAATTATGAAAAGAGGCATCTAAGGAGCTCAATGTGTTATTTACATACATATTTCACTATATGAAGCTATGAAATATAATTTCCAGTTAAGCTGCAAATCTGAAAAACTCCCTTCCCAAACCTTACAGCGTCCCAACATCTTAGACAGTTTGCATACACTTTTAAGACATGAATAGGTACCTCATGCACAGTTCTGGCAAAATAGTCCCTTTTACTTTTTTCTTGCTGTGATGAAAGGCATCTTGTTGTGTGACCACCTGTGTTTCAGGGTGTTACCTGTGGGGGGTTCTGTGCAACACCTGTGGAGCGCACAGTGTCAGTCTGGCAGGTAAGGTGGGTAGCAGGAAGTCAAGAGATCTAGGTTTTTTCCTGACTCTGCCACTTATGTCTGTAGTGAAACAACAAAAAAAAAAAGAGTAAGAGAGGCAGGAAAGCTATTTTAGCTATTTTATTATGTAAGGAGATTTGCAAGGCTTTTATTTTGGTTTGTTTTGTTTTGTTTTGGGTTGGTTTGGTTTTGGTTTTTTTTTGCTATCCCATTGCCCTCCTTTCAAAATTGAAATCTTATCTGTTCTTTTTGCTTTTCCTGGCAATAACCACGTAAAAAGAAAATACCAGATTTAAAAACTGTAGCTTTGCAGGAATGAAAGAGCTGAAGCTTTTTTATTTTGTCTGAGACAACAACTTAGAATTTCTGCATTTTTATGCTTGAAATCCAGTGTCAGAAAAAATGGCTGCTATGTTACAGGAAGGAAAGAACTCTGTTAAATGGTTGTACTGCTGCAGCATCAGTTGCTCCACTTCCCAGGGAGAATACTAATGGAGGTGGGAAGAAACAAAACTCTTCCTCACTGCCATTTTTAATTTAGATGGTCTTTCTGTCAAGAAGAAGAGGTATAAGAGGCACAAGTTCACTCCCCCCACCTTCATCCTTTACCTTGTTTCACTCACACCAATTTCCTCTTGACTCCATTTCACCTCCTATAAAACTGCAGTAGGGAACAGAGTTTTCAAAGGAATAATTTTGGCCTAAATCCTTAAGGCTGATTGGGTACCAAACTTCTTGTGAAATAAACAATTTATAAGAGGAGTTGAGAGTTCAACTTAATCTGGAAAGATAAAACATACTTTTTTTAACTTTTGTGTACTTTGTGTCTATGTGCTTGAATACATCCATTTTGAAATTTCTAAATGCTTTTAATAGGGAAGAAGGCCTTTTACCTTCTGTAATTCTCCCCAGTAAAAAAAAAAAAAAAAAAAAAAAAAAAAAAAAAAAAAAAAAAAAAAAAAAAAAAAGGATGTTTCCAGTGAATATGCCAAGTTTTCACTGTCATGGACAAAAAAAGTTTAAAGGCAGACAAAAAATTATTCAACCAGTTGTCATTTCCTAAAAGAACTGATGGTTGGTTTATGTAATATTTTTACTATATACATAAATGCAAACTGATAGTTAAGTGCTTTGGTAAGAAAAATGGATTTGTGCACATACTTCTTTTTTTGTGCTGAACTTAAATTTGGACCTGAATCCTGCAGGGGCTTGCTAGATGCTTGACTTTGTTTTCAGTGGAAGTATTCAGAGTGTATTATGTGAAGCACACACAGAAATCCAAGAGACTTGAGTCAGTTGAGCCTTGCCAAGAGACTTGAGTCAGGTGAGCCTTGCTAAAAGACCCAGAAAGAGTTTATATATACCTCTTTTCCCTGTAAAAGGACTTTCTAGTTAGTGTGCATATTAGAATGCTAAACTTTACGGACTTCAGAATTAAAAATACAACAATGAAATACAAAAATAGTCTATTTTTTAATCTGTATGGTTACCAAAAATTTACTCTTTCAAAAATTGCCAAAAAAAAAAAAATCACTTCTGGGAAACTACACACACAAGCCTAGGGCCAAATCTTTTTTCTTGATATTTCCAACAACTGCTCTGTTTTGCTTCTTCTGTTTCCTTGTCAGAAGTATCCTGTGTATCTTGTCTGGTTAAGGGCAGGTGGATATTTATTCATTGATCTCTCCTTTCTTGAATTATCTTGAATTCTAATTAGAGTTTTTCAAGTCCTATTACTTTATTCTCCAAACATAGCTAACAACAGACATCACTCTTCCATTTGTGTAGAGCTGTTCAGAACCACAAAAGAGCTGTCATCTTACATTCTGGGACTAACCACACTGCCCAGCAGTTCTCCACTAGCTGCTTTCATTGGCAGTTTGATTGAATGATTTTTTTTCCCCCCTCACAAATACCATGTGATTCAAAGTGCCTGGAAAAGTGTTAAGTCACTTGATGTTAGGAGAGATTCTGTAAATAGGACTGGGAGCAGTCCTCTAGGTGTTTGTAATTAATCAGGTGCCAAACACTTGGAGCTTTTGGATGCACTTGTAAAAAGTCTAAAAATGTAAACAGTTTTCTTTCCCCTCCCCAGGAAGTCTTAATGCACTAAAGACGTAAGCAAAGAAGTTAAATTGCAAGTGATCAAATCAATTGCACTTCAGATGAGACTGTGGCAGGGCTTTTTGGTTCTCAATCAGATGGAACTAGACTTCTTGTGAAGGACGTATTATTATTTCTTGTCAGGGTTTCAAAATGAACACAAGATTTCATAGTAAAAAAATGACTTTTTTTTTTTTTAAATATACTAGAACACTTAGAGGAAGGAATCCTTGGGAGCTGATGTCAGTAAAAGTTATCAGACACACTAAAAAAAATCATCTTAGCCATTTATTGTTCTTCTGATCTGACAAAAGAGAGAACATAAATGAACAGGATACTCTCCTGTGCTGCAAGGCAAAGAAGTAACACTCCTTTTCAATATAGTAAATTCTTGGATTCAGAGTTTATATGTTCTTATGTGCCTTTCTTATAGGCTGATGTTTTTACATTAAGAAAGCTATGATGCAAAAACATACAAGAGACAAAGTACAGTAGTTTTTATCTTGATGTAATTAGTAATTGAGATAAATCCAGATGAGGGCACAGGCTATCTGGAGGCAGAAAGCATTTTTGTATCCTGTGGAGATAGGACAACTTGTTCAGAAGGCTTCTGTGCATTAAGAGGGGAGGTGACTGCTGTAATCAGGTGTGACAAAATCGCCTTCCCAAGTGAAAAAAACCCACCATAACCAAATGTGATTTGTTCGTTTCTAATTCAGAGAAGTACTTTGTAAAACCAAGTAATTTTATGGTTTAGGCTTTCCAATCAAATTATTTGTTTGATCTGGAGTCCAGATCCCTCTTGCTTTGAGTGTACTGCCACCAGCCTGTGTAAAAGCTTTGAAAACCCATTCAGTATTTGGACCTGCATATTTTAATAGGGCAAATTCCACCTGAAACTGCCTTGAAGAGAAATACTCATGCTGATGTGGATAAACAGAGTGTGTCTTAACTTCAGTGCTGAAAATGCTTATAATAAGACATGTCTTGCTATAAGGAGATGTCATGTTAGCAACACTAACAGGGTCCTGGAACTCTTGGTCAGCAAATCCCATACGTTACAATGATTGCAAGATTAAATTTGTCACTGGAATGCTAATAGTGAGTAAAGAAGTGGAGTTTTTAAATGCTTCCTTTTCAAAAGATGCAAAATGATCTAAAGACATTTTTAAAGTTACTAGAATAAAGAATGCACAGTCAAGCAAATGAACTCTTGCTAGTTTCCAAGTCTTGATAAATGTAACATTCTTCCAAGAATTTGCGTAGCAGCTAAATACATCTAACTTTCCTGAAAAATAAAAAAACCATAAAAAGTGAGTGAAAGGAAGCTGGTGGTGTTTCAGGAATCAGAAAAGAAAAGGTGGTGGTGTCTATGTACTCATTGGAGGCATTCAGACTGGCACCCCTAGAGGTGCAGCCTCTTAGCCATGAGGCTGCAGCCTGTTTGTGTGAGACCTGCAGCTACCCTGTTGAGGCTGTTCAACAATTCAGGAAACAATTAAATCAAGACAAGGAGCCAAAATTAACCATCTACTCAGGAGGATGAGGGTGGGCTTGGTTTTGCTCTGCTCTCAGTCTACTCTTGTATCAGGTCTGCCCAGCTACCCAAACACTCCTTGAGGACTAGCTAGAGCCCAGTTACCCTGTCCTTCCTTGTGTTCAGCCTGGCCTATGAACCACTAGATGACAAATTTGTGTTCATTCTTGATCACCTTCTCTGGTGTCATTAGAGCTTTGATTCTTTTGCCATAATTCTTACAGACACTTTTTTTTTTAAAAAATTAAACTGTCTATGTCTGCTGTGGTATTTTGTGCAATGCCTGGTCCTGTAGACATGTGTGAGATGAGCCATTGCCAGGCTCGGTTCCTCAGGGAATTTAGGGGAAGAATTGCCAAGTTTGTGGGTTCAGGCTGGGTTTAGGACAGAGATAGATGTAGAACTGTGCAGGTTTGCTGAGTCTCAAACAGTCCTAGGCATATACAGAAGTAGGCGTTCAGGCACCTGAGGTGCATGATTACAAGAAAACATAGCTGTGTATAGCCTTTAGGAGCCTAAGGAATCAGGAAAGAGAGGCAAGGTTTGAGGAGCATATGCTTGGGCTTTGGTATTTGCATTGGACACAAGTCCAGCTGTGGATACTTAGGCCTGTACTGGAGCCAGCACTTGACTTCTTTGCAGCTGTTCACCCATCTCTTAATTGGAAACCATTCCCAGTTTTGTAATCCTCCAGATCAAGAACCTCCAAATGCACAATGAAATAGACCCAAAGTGTTTTTAACAAGCAGCTGATATTTTAGGAGAGGTTTATGAAGACCTTATCTTCAAGTTTGTGGATGGTTCTTGTTCTTTTAAAGGCTTATAGGTTGCTGCTGAGAATGTAAAAACACAGCAGAAAATAGCCAATATGGCTAAAAATTAGAAAATAGCCTCAACTAAAGCAGAAAATAATTAATTTATTTTTTACTGAAAGAAATGTATATCATTATGGCACATATTGCTTGCCTGATGGATAACTTCGCATTCAAGAGAGTCCGTGAAAACCAGTCTTCCAAGACACCATAACTTCAGAGCAGTAACCGTCAGAGAGGCTGCAACAAAGCTGGAGGCACTGTGGGATTAGCAGGATGAAGCTATAAAGAATCAGAAGCAGGATGTACTTTTCTGCTTTTTTAACTGTGCACACGTACGTCACCCACGCATACACAGAGTCCTGTGGCAGCTCAGTCATAGGGTTTGGGAATTTAACCAGTAGCCAGGGTCTGTGCATAAACTGTGACAGCCATGCTTATTTGTTACAACAATGACTTTTAAAGAATTTACTTAAATCTTTTTTTTAATTTGATCAATGTTTTATGCAACATTAAAAATAGGTTTCTTCCATTGCCATGACACAGCTTTCAAGCCCATAAATCTTACAGCCATTGCACTACCCACTGGAATCACTTTTGCAATTCTCTTAGTCACTGCTCACAGCGTTGTTTAAAGAAAGGGAAAAAATAACCAATGGTGAAGTATGAGTGCTTCTCTGGATGGCCTAACTTGCTCTTTCATGCGTCTGTTTTGTCCATTTAGAAATACAAAATGTCACAGTGTGGTATTTTATATTTCCAGTGTAGAAAGGTGTTCTTTATCGAGCTGGAGAATCAGAATGACATTTCCCCATACAGGCTATCCCACTTCAATTTCAGACACTTAGAGGACTTTGGGGCCTTGGAATATAGATATTGCACTGAAAGAAATGCTAGGGTTTGGGGGGTTTCTTTGTTTCTCAGAATAAAGAATTAGTTAAAAGATGTCAAGACTGAATTCAGCATCAAAGCCATATGTACCTTCTGTGATCTAGCAAATACGCCCAGACCCAAAAATCTCTGTCACTGGTAATGGAGATCTTTGGTGGTTCCCAAGAAAGTGACATTGCCATATGGTGGTTAGGTTCAGAACAGAGATGTGGAGTAAAAGGAGTCCGTGTTTATACATTTAATGGTCTCTAACTGAATGATGCGGATTAGGGAATGAGGGAAAGTTTGAGACTAGTAACAAGTAGCACATTATTTTTCTCTGTGCTTCCTTCTTTGCCTCACTCGGCATACCATGAAATTCAGCCACTGACTCCCACCACTGTTTTTCTTGGAGAACAGAGTAGGATTAAGAAACACAGTGATTAAATGTAAAGGACAACCATGCATTGCATTAGGAGCTGCAATTCCGTGTGTTTTGGTAACAGGAACTACAGAAGAAAATTAAAAAGAGGTGTTTCAGGTCTACCTAATCTTTAAAGTCTGAAGCCGTTCTCAATTCCTACTATCTCTACCTCTGCCCCACATACAAATACAGACCTCATTAATAAAACAGGATTTTTTTTTTTAAGCTCTTTTAGCTCCAATTGATAATGCTACTGCCGTGACACTCGTATTTAATGTTTGTTATGCTTCCATGTGTTGAACACATGGTTAGCAGCTTTCCCAATCATCAGAATTCATGTAATCACAGCAAAGCAGTTAGCATCATAAATAAAGCAAACACAACAACTGAAACTGCTTATTTCCTTCTCATGGTAAACTAGGACGAACTGGAGCTCAATGCCATTCTTCACCTAACAGCAAAAGGCTTGAGCATGGTAGACCTGGACCGTGAATGTACTTGGAAAATGGTTCATCTGACCTTTTCATTCTCTTGTATTTGAAAATCTTGGCCTAGTTCCTAATTCTGTGGTAGTCAGCCACATTTGTGAGTGATAGGGATCTTCATGATGGCAATTCCACATCCTCTGCTTACATTTCTTTTTAGTTTGCATGTAAGCAGGTCATTGTCAGTGGCTGAGCCCTTAATGGTTGGAATCTGCTGTTGACCCTAGGCACAACAAACCGGCAGACCTTTTAAGGGACATGGTAATTCTTTATTTAAAAAGTATACTTTTGTGAGATAATTCCTGAATATTATTATTTTTAAAGAGTATTGAAGGTAATTACATGCCTTCGAACAAAACTGAATTTTTAAGTGTATACATATGTATCCATATGGCAATGGAGTCATTGTGTTCTGTTGGGTTTTTGTTGTTGCTGCCTTTTCTTTAGGGCATATTGGATTGCCATCCTATTTGTATCAAGCATGGCAGAAGTATAATTTAATCTAATTGTCAGTTCCATTAGCCTGAAATGTTCGATTCAGGTCTCTCAAAATTGGAGATAATGTCCTCCCCTGATAGCCTTGATAGCTTCTGGCTTGGATGGAGAGGTGCCTTCAATCATACAGATAGTGGCACTTGGCTAATAAAATAGTGAACATACTCATCTCCCTTGTGGATCATGCGGAAGTGTACTTTCCTTGGACATTTTAAGTTTTTGTGGGGTTGTGGTAGCATCTTCTGAATCTCCCTACCTTGCCCTTCTCCTTCCATAAATCTGAATATGTGACTTGGAAAAACTGAAAAGTTGTCTTTAGGCTTTTTGTCCTACAGATCCAGGCATTGTCTATTTGCATGTCAAAAAAGAAGTAATTGCATAAAAATTATATCACATTACAAGTGGTAGGGCATTACAGATGAGGTGAGAACTGGTTTAGTGAGCTTACCAGCAAATGGGCCAGAAGATTCCAAGTTCATTTTGGGTTGATGTTGTTATGGGCTTTTCCCAACAAATTTAAATGTTCAGAAATTAGTTTTTTGTACACCATGAAAATGAAAACAAAGCCTTTTCAACACTTCCATAGAGCTACTGTTTAGAGGCCTGATTTGAAGGCAAGTCTCCTCTTCATCGTCAAAAAGCTACTCGTCTTCTTCCCCAACTACTGACATTTGGAAACAAAGGGGCTTGAGTGTTACTCTGTTGACAACAAAGCCAAAAACTTAATTGACTCGGTAGTCATCTTTCTGCCTGTGCCCTTCCTCAGTTTAACAGATGAAGACAGGCTTCAACACATTTTGATAAAGTAAGCTTCAGGTCAGCTTTACTTGCAGTCTGGTAAGTGACTCTCGGGACTCTGACATCAGAGAACTCATACCCAATTTCTTTGTCTTGCTCCTGAGTTGCTGAACAGATACCAGCATGGCTTCATTGCATTTGGTGAATGCAAATGTGCCAGTAATTAGAAGCATATCACTATTTCCCCTCCGTAGCAATTCACTAAGCATTTTTATATTACTTTCTTCTGTGGGTTAACATCTTTATATTCTTTACTAATGAGTTTATTATCAGACTGTATTATCTTTTAAAAAGTGTACTAGCATGTGTGTGTATGCACATGCACCCCCAGAGTAAGTTTTGTGTCACAAATCAAATATTCTAATCAGTTACACAGTGCTTTTTTTGAAACTAGAGTCATAAATATTTCTTTACCAGACAAAACCAATGTTTCAGGGCAATACACTTTATTTTGTATAGCTTCCTTTAAGCACATTGTGTCTCTAATGCGTTAGAGGTAATTACCACACTTGCAAATTTTAAAATACTCTAAAAGATTTTAATTTGATGAAAATTCTAAACAACAGTATCAGTATACATGCTCCTTAATTCACATGCATCATAAAGGTAAAAGGGCAATTACACCTGTGCAGCTATTTACATTGTGAATACTGGTTTGGTGAACTCTTGAGTGAGGGGGATAGTTGGTATCTTGGTTCATTGATTCTGAAAGACCAGCACTGTGATGATTCTTTTTAAAAAACTACATATACATGTTTGGACTGTTGTTGGAGCAGTAGGAGAGACAAGGATTTTTGCTTGTTTTTGTTAGTTTTTTTTTTTTTTAATCAATATGGGACTAGCCAATCCCTAGAAAAACAGGTCTACTATGAAACTGAAATTAGAATAATGAATCTCATTATCATGGTGCGATGGCCATATTTTATTAAAATTTCACAATAGTACTGCTGAGTCTTCCTGGTGAAACACTCAAGCTGCCTGATGAACTCAGCAGACAGCTGCTCGCCACCATGAGCTTTACTTGTTCCAGCAGACAGTTCCTGTAAGACACATCATTGTTTTGTGCAGTTTAAAGATTTTTTTTTCTTTGCCTGCATTTAAGGACAAAACCAGGTCTGAATTGTGATATTTTTCCTATGCCTGCACTGTGCAGATCTATCATACACAGGAAGGCAGTTTCTCTGGCCCCATGCAGCCCGCAGGCAGCCTGCCGGGTATCCCTGTTCTGGCCAGTTTGCAGTACTGGATTTCACATCCCCACACAGGGTTGTAGTGACCCAAACTGCTTCGCAAAATTACATGTGGGATTACTGATACTATTAAACAAGCAATGCTTCTTTGCCCCTCCCTTTTCAAGCCCCCTATTTACTGTACACATCTCCTTTTATTATGCACTGGTCCTTAATAAGAGCTTAAAAAATTAAATTGCCATCATGGTTGTTTCATTTTTGTGATTAGAATGGATTTTACTGGAGCTGTAAGAACAGAATGTAGCTCAGATTACTTTCGAAGTATTGATAAAACAGTCAAGTATCTGAAGAAATGCCGATTTCTTAGGAATGGCAATCTAGCCTTCAAACACCTGGAAGCCTTGTAGCTACACCAGTAGCTGGCAGCAGGGTTAGATTGAAGGAATGACTATTTCCCACACTCTGGGCCACTGGGCATCATCAGCAGGTTTTAATGTCAGATTTATGCCATGGTATATATGGACTCTTTGTTGGTTTTGGAGCAACCTTTGTAACTTTGCAGCTTTCAATACCTGTGTGAAGACTAAGCAGGAGCACGGAGAAAATGAGTAAGCTTAAGACGCAGAGAATACAAGTTCTGTCACATGAACAGCTAGATTGGTCCCAACCTGTTCCAGCCACTGGAAGCCAAGGGAGCTCTTTGATTCATAGAAGTTCCTCATTTTTGTGTCATACGTGAGTATAAACCCCACTTCATGACACACTATTCAGTCTTCTCTTCAAGATTTTTTAAAAAAGGAAATATGATGAACGACACAATAGTCCGTTCCAAGATGTTACAGAATTTTGTAAATGGCATGAGAGGGCCAATTCTCTACATACGTAATTTATTACAAATTACAAAGTGATGGGACAAAAAAAGCAAATGCCATTGACAGTCATATTTGTGCCATCCTGTCAACTTTATATAGCTAGAAACCTTAGTTTCTTTTTTTTTTTTTTCCTAAGAGGTCATCATTATATTACTGTGTCTTTCTATAGGATGGGAAAGGAAATGACTTTTTTTTCCACAGATTTGTAATATTAGCTGTAAGCTAATGCAGTTTTCCATAATTCCAATGCTCCAGTCACATGGCTTGAAATATTCAGGTGTATTCTCATCATTCAGAAAGGGAGAACCCTGGAATATAAATTTCTTCAATCTCCTAGGGGCAAGAAAGCAATTTAGGCTTCCCGGAACAACTTCAAGAGCAACGATAGCTACCAGTGTTATTAGAGTAGCATAGTTTTTCAGAAGATCAACTGTAATGACCTTCACGTCCTGGATTTAGATTCAGAGGTTGTTGACACAACCTTATTAACACAGTCAAATGTCTCTATCTTCACTTATGATATGCCCTGGAAGCATAACATAACAACACTATAATGCACAAATGCTGCAGTTACTAAGACAAAGAACAGCAGGGGAGATTAATTTTCACATAACAGATCCATTGATAAGGAAGGAAGATGTTCAAGTGTTCAAGGGCATGGAACGATTAAAACTAACAGAAAAATACACCAGTGAATACAGTCAAAAAGCAGTTCTTTAATTTTTAAGCAATAGCAGAGACAAATGAGCTTCTGAAATATTTTGGAAAATGTCACTTTGCAAACCTTGTAGATTGCTTAAATGTTTATTAAAATGGACCAAAAGCCAAAATTCTCTGCGTAAAATAAATACTTTGTCTTTGCTAAGTAACAATATTTGTGAACAAAACATAAAACTATAATTTTCATGTGTCAAACATAGTAACATTTAAGACGAAATGTTGGAGTCAGACTTGGCATTTTTTTTCATCTTCCTATTTACAAGCTTCTCATTAAGACCATTTACCTCACATTAGCTATCAAAATGACTAACATTTTTAAAGTTTGCTCCATGACTAAAATAAAAACAACAGAAATGTCCTTTTACCGTAACCTAACAAAAAGCAGAACCATATTTTTATCATCTAGGAGAACATACTGTTATAAATACAGCTGTTTTTCATCTACAATTATATAAATAATAAGCATGCTGCCATTCACAAGGATTTTAATAGATGAATATATATAAGCAATATCATGATCTAGAAGAGGATGGCATGAGTTTTTATCTTTCCTTTTAATGTACTTATTTAGGACCTTTGTCTTCATCTGAAAATTGTGGAACAGACTTCTTTGCTACAACATTATCCAGTCGCCGTCCCTGCAGATAAGGGTTCACACTCTGAAAAAGTTAATAATTATTTAAACTTATTAGAAACAGGGAAACCGATAAAAGGTAACTGGGATTAGTGAACATATTTATGTATTTCTTATCTACACATTTATGTATTTCTTATCTGTCAGATACTTGCAGACTTGGAAAAAAAATTGCTTCCAGGGATTCAATCTAAAAGTCAGTCAGTGTTTCGTCTTTTTTCGTGCAAGAATTTAATTCAATCCACTGAAAGGAATACAAGTGAAGGAGGACTATCAAGAGTATAGAACAATCTGAATTAAACACTACCTTTTTGCTCCACTCCTTCTTTCCTCAGCTCAGCAGAGAAGCAGCAGCAGTTCTAACTCCCTAATTCTTGAGGCAGGACAGAACTTGCTAGAGAAGTACAGGTAAGCTTTAGCTTAAATCACTACCCCTGATGGACATTATGCTGGGATACAGATTAGAGACCACAGTACCATTTTGACCAAAGCCTCTTCTTCAGCCTGTCTCCTGTCCAGGAAACCCCTCCTTGCTTCCTCTCATAATGCTGAGATAAAAAACTGCTGGCAAAGAAGCAGAGCCAAACAAGGTTTTGGCGTAGAAAATAGCTCTCATACCACTGCCAGAAAAAGGGAATGCTGGAAAGAAGATTCCTGGAGAGGGTTTAACTTCAGTTTGCACCATTCAAGCAGTACAATGTGAGGCTGAAGATGAACAGATCCTGTCTCAAAACTGCTTGGAGATCATAGATGGAGTAACGTAGAAAGCCTATGCTTGAATTTTATCTATACCAATGGTATAAAATGTATTTACTGTATTTGGAAGTGGCAAGCAGTTCAGTGGAGCTTCAGTATTAGGTATCATTTACACCTGCTTTCTCGTCTGTTACAGTGTCAATGTAAGCAAAATTTAAGTATATATTATCTCCTTCACACAGATACAGACAAGAATTCTAGTGTGAAGATTGTTGATGCTAATAAAAATTGTTTGCCTAAGTACAAACTTTGGAGGAATGCAAATTTTCCAGTATCTCCTAATTCTTGTCAAGCTGACTGCATCACAGAAATTACTTTTCTTAAGATATTTCTGTGCTTTTTCACCAAAACTTAAGAATTAAAAAAAAAAAAAAAAAAAAAGGCATTCAAAACAGGCATATTTATTTTCAACTATCCCAAGTATTTGTCGAATCTCTGGAGAACATTTGGGGTTTATTTGTCTTCAAGTTTAAGGCCTTGGATTTCTCCAGTTTTGTGGATGCTATCATTAATACTTAGTCATAGCACAGAGCAGCCCTTTTGCTTACTTCTGTTGGGTTTTGGATGTTTTGCCTGCTGCAAGTGAAAACATAAAAATATTAAGAAGCAGAAATGAATGTGGAAAAATATTTGAAAATAAACTAACTCCAATGCTTTAAATTGTTAGAAATAAGACATATGTAAATGATTTGTTTGTGTTTGTTTAAAGAAGTTCTGTTTAATGTTAATTTAGTCAAATTCAACTGTTGCATAAACTTCTAGGAATTATTTGAAGATTCCTAGGAAGATTAATTGGTCTTTTTTTTTGGAATGGTACTTGCTTGCTACTTTTTGAAATAAAGTGGAAGAGAACGAGACTACATAAAATTTTGAATCCTTCTTAACCAACAAAAGAAAACAAAAAATATAATGCAAAATACTTTGGCTGATTTGACTAAAATATGTTTAATCCTATGCAGCTGTGCAGAATTCAAAGTAATGCAAGTTCCCGAGCACCTTCATACACAGCTCTGAGCCTACGGCAACTTAGTGATCGCAGAAGTGGTCCTGACACTTCTGGACAGGGCTGTCTGCAAGCATAGAATTTTTAAAAAGGGGAGAATGGCTAATTAAAGTTAGACATCACTGTAAACCTCCTTGTCTTGCACTGCGAGTGCTACAAAGAAACTAACACAGCAGCAAATGGTGAATACATGCCTTTGCAATATACACTGATTATGTGTCTGCATGCTTGCACCTGTGCTTATATAGGTACATATAAATATATGAATGCTTAGAGTATAAATATACACATAGAGTATATTATACAAAATAGAGTATAAATATACACATGCTTAGAGTATGTGGTTTTCTAGACTCCAGTAGTGCCTCTGTGACTGTGTCACTATAGCCCTGTATAGACACAGCGGGGTTACTACGTACACTGTCACACAGGACTTGTTTTAACATCAAATGGGGACATTCAGATGCAAAAGATCAATCTGTTCCCAGATCCCAAAACTATGTCTGTGCAGAAAGGCATGGAGGAGTGGCAGAGAGCAAAAAATGCAGGAGGGGAATCCAGTGGACTTTTTGATCTCTTGAAAAATACACTCAGCTGCTGACAGTTCTAGGTTACCCTTGTGCTGATAAATTGAAAATTCTGAATTGTTCATTAAAGCATTAGTAATCATTACAGTATTACTCTAAAATAATTTAAATTCTAATGAAGTTAGCATTAAGTGACATGTTGCTGCTAGGAAAATAAATCTGCCGTAAAGCAATTCACCTTCAAAATTCTGGGCTACCTCTATCAAGTGTCTCCAGCTAGTGCTTCTTTTGTATCCAGTTATGTCAGTCAGCTCACAGACAGAAAGTGTTCTTTTTTCCTTTTTTTTCCCTCATGTATATTTTACATGAATTCCATTTTAACATGCTGTTCTAGCTATTAATAAATACTGCGCTGAACTATTTCCAGAGTAAATTCTACTTACTTAAAAATTAAAGTCAGGTGCCTACCCTTTTTTCCTTTTCCACTAAGAAGCTCAAAAATCAAATGTAAGCACGAGGCAAATACTAAGCTCAGGTCAGATCATTAACTAATTGTCTAAGTGTCAACTGCCAATGATATCTGAATAAGGAAGAAACCAACTCATCTTCTCCCTTTCTAGCAAAGACTTAAATTTTGAGAGTTAAATAAATAAATCATATTCACTTAGGCTTGTTATTTTAAATTATATTTACTTCATCTACAATATAAACTGTGCTGTCATATTTTGAAAAGCTACTTTCTGGCAGAGAGCTAGACTTTTCCTCTTTGTAAAAATAATACACCAGCAGCAAAACTAAAGACGTAGACTCTGCCTGAAAGTGATTTTTTTTTATTTAATAAAAGAAAGGCTGACACTACCAAAAAAGAGAGAGTAGTGAGGCAGACTGTGCAGAATCTCTCTATGTGGATTGCCTTCCTTGTTAACAGTAGCAGAACAATGAGAACCCTTTCATCTTTGTCTTTCAAGCAAGTGGGACACAGAGATAGGAGTTTCATCCGAGGTAGATCAGATAAAGAACCTCCTCTAGTGTTATTTACACCCAAAAACATATTCACACACATAGATAGTGGTAATTAAATTTACTAATATTTTTAATAGGAAATTTCAAAACCTGTTTTAGAGATATTTAAATAAATGTAAATGGTTTTAAGCAAATAGGATCAATTTTAAAACACAGATAATATGAAGTTTTATAGTGTTCTACACTTAAGTGCATCTTCTAAAAGTAAGAGGGTATTTAGAGAAACAAATCTTGTACCCAGTGTTCAGTCCTGAAGCCGGCTATAGCAATTTTTCACAGAGAGTCCCTGACTTTACACATAATCTAAAGTATGTTACGAATGCATTAGACTAACTCTTCATTTCAACAACATGATTTTAATTTTTATTAGGTCTCTAGATTACATAGGGGCTATAAAATATTCCAATAGTTACCCTCTTTCTTCTTTTTGGACCACCATTGATTTTCTCAAGGAGTAAACTCTTGCTCTGGAAGGGAAGAAAAACCAACACAGCCATCAAATTCATTACACTCTTCTTTTAAAATAGTACTTTTGCTGTTAAATATTAGCAAGTCTAGAACGAGAGTGTGTAGTTTTATGGGAGAAATAAACCACAAATAAATATCTGTATATTCCTGCTAACATTTGCAGTTCTTCAGGAGCAGTCACAGCCTTATCAATAATTTAAAAGCCAGTAATTTTCCACTATGTTATCCCCCATGTTTAGGGAATAAGTGCTTCAAGTATGTGCTGGTATAGTCTGGATGTTCCATGTCCTGTGATACATGGTATAAATACATGTATATTTTTTGTTTGTTTTTTTAAGAAAAGGCAGAAGGAAAAAGAAAAATAGAAGTGGGAGGGAGAGGTAGCAGGAGTCCTGCCTCTGGTATATCTTTCTATACATTTAAGGTGGCACAAGAATAGGAGCAAAAAATATTTGCTTTACAAGGGATTTTCTAATTCCTTTTAAAAACAGAAATAGGCATCATTCCTACTGTTTTGCTGTCTTTGCTTATTCCCTTCCAGATATCAACACTTCCCAGTGCAAAGTTCTGCTGAAAGGAGTTCAGCGCCAACTCTTCCTTTGTTTAAGTAGTGCCCTCAATAAAGTTTCTAAAAACCATTTGGTCTATAACATTTTTAATGGCAAACCTTTTAAAAACTGCCAGAAACATCTTGGCAGAAGAGAAAGTTATGATGATGAGAAAAGAAAAAAGGAAAAAAAAAACCAACACAAAAAACCCCCTCTGACCATAGTTTACATAAGTGCGTCCACATATTGTTGTATTTCTTATAAGTAGTGAATTCTAATAAAGTCTGGAATAACACACACATGTGCAACACATTTTGTTTCAATTCTGTGTTACGAAGAAAACCAAAACCAAACCCTAACCTGAAAATGGAAGGAGAGAAGAATTACATGCATAAAAGCAGAAGACTATATAAACAAGGCCATTAATTCTGCTATAAACAACTGACCTAACATTGATTATATAAATAGAAAGTGTAATTCTAGCACGAGACAAATTCACCAAACACTTCTAACTCTCTCTGCAGCCTTGATATGAGAAAAAACAAACATTTTCAAGTGTTACAATGAAATCTGGCAAAATTGTCTGTTTTGTACTTCTTGTGTTCATTAAACCTCAAATTCACAAGGCCTATCTCTTGTCCAACCTCAGTTATTTTGTCTGAGCTGCTCCAAAAGGGAACAGAGATGAAGCTGGCCAAGGGGGACATTCTTGGCTAGTCATTTATGCAAGCTCACTTCAGGAAAACTTAAATTTAACATTTTAAAGAAACTCAAGGATGCATGAATTATTCTCCTCAGGAGACAAAGCACCACCAAAGCCTCTCTTTTTAAAAACTATTTGACCTTATACTTTCATGAGAGGAAAAAGGGTGTTTCTGAAATGAAAAGAGCTCCATGGACTACTGGAGATAGCATTTCTGTCATTCTGAAAAATTCCTTACAATTGAACTGTTCCTGCTCAAGGAAATCATATTTTGTTTAGTCTGTTTGGGAATGTTTTAAGACCCTAAGTACTACTGTAGCATTATGCAAAGTACAAAGCAAATACGGTTATGGAGCATGAGCTAAGAACGTATTTGTATGATAATAGCAATCCTGAAAATATGTTCCACTGCGTAATGGCCTGACCTCATCAGCCACCAAAATTTGCCCATGAAGTGCTCATCCTTCACCAAGAGGTTGTTAGGAATGAAGGCACAGAGTTCCTTCAGTTAAAGATACACCTCATGTAGAGACATGCTGCACGTCATTTGCTACTTTTCCCTCACTCCTGGAGCTTCCTTTGCACCCTCTTGGCTACTTGGATTAGAGTACTGCAGGTTGGGATTTGGGTGGAAAAAAATCAGAACTTAAAATGCTGACAACCAACAAAATATATAAGTGGTTTTTAGATTTGGTTGTAAATTGTCTATTGTAAATTATCTTTGTGCAAGTCTTTCTAGATGCCAACAACACTTCTTCAAACCATCTAAAGAGCCAGTTTACAAGATGCAAGAAAGGCACACTCAGAAAGTATCTGTGTCCTGTAAGGAAAAGTCTGAACTGGGGAAAAAACCCTGAAATCTTAGAAACTATATTTGCACACAAGGATAGAAAACTCCAAAAGTCACTCATCCTACTATTTCCACTGTCCCCTCTATGTTTTCCACATATGGGGGGGGGGGGGGGGGGGGGGGGGGAGAGGAGAGTATAAGCCATTGGTCTCACTCTGTAAACAGTCTGTTCCTGAGACTTCTCACAGGTCAGCATATTGATATATGGGGAGTTGTCCCAAAAATTCTTCCTTTTCCTTCCAACTCCTATCCCAGTATATATTTATTATGATTTATATATTTGTATCTGCAGATATATTAGCAGTATTTACACATAATATTTAGCATCTACATAGCCATACACTTCGCTGCATGAGACAGCTTCTAGACTTGCTTGATCCTTATAAAATGTGTCTGTTACTCACAGGATGCTGCAGAGGTCCCACAGCTTTGCAAGCATGACCGTCTGTCACCAAAACAAGCCAACCAACCTGTTTCTGTCCCATTAGGACAAGCAAGTCTTTTTTTTCTGACCTGCTAATGTAATTCGGGTTTTTCTGTGGTTACACTAAGGAATGTATGTTGACTCCTGGAAAGGACAAGTCACTGGGAACTGCAACACTTCCTCAACCACACAGTGGTAGGAAAAGGCTGGGGAGAAGCTCCCCCAAGAGCTGGGAGCACATGCCAGCCTCCACGGGTCCAGGAGATGCTGGCTGCAAGGGCTGCAGCTGGTGGTGACAGCCTAGTGCCCACAAAGCTCACAGGAGCTAGTGGAAACACAGTCTATAAGCACACAGCTGCCACAGCCTCTGGGCATCTGGTGCTGGGCTCTTCGACAGCAGAAGCAGGAACAAACTGTTGTGGGCAGAGGGAATTTTAGGGGCTGGGGGCAGTGGGAGGATGAGGATGCACAGTTACCTGCTGGGAAGCCCACAGCCAGCTGTGTTAGTCATTTACAATTTAATGCAGACAACAGTGAGTGCCCTAAAAGATCTGATCTACTTCAGCTCTCCTTTATAAGGCCTCAAACAGGTAATTTTTAGAGCGCTTACTTGATTTTTACAGAGAATTAAAAATAAGAAAGCCAGCCACAAAAAGATACCACTGTATTTATATTTTTACCATGTAGTAATATGCAATTAGGAGATGATCAGGGCTATTCTCCTGGATATCAGCAGAACATTTGCTCATGCACATGACCAGCTGTTTCATCTCTAATTAAGATGATCTGGAGTTGGCTAAGCTGCAGCTAGATATGATTACTGTTTAGTACCTAAGAGTGTTTTAATCCATACATGAGCAGCTTTTTCCCCTGGATTAGTACTGATGGATGGAGATACAAAAAAATCCCAGGATTCACTAACGATTTACTACCATTTACTAAGTATGTATGTTGCTGATGACAACACGGTATGTATGCTTGATTCTGAAATATTGCTATAGGCCAAAGATTCACAGAAGTGCTTGTGTAGTCTTCAGAATGGTATTATGAAAGTAAAGTACTTATGAATAATAAGAAAACTAACAGCCTTATCTGGCATAAATAAGAAACTTCACCATCTGGTGTTTTTTAAATTAAAACCTTTGATGGTAATTACTTAGAATGCAACAAGTTTCCAAAATTTGGATTTTTGGCATGATTCTCTCCAGAAATTTAGCACTCGCATAAGTAATTAAGACTATAAATCTTAAACTGGTTTGATTATGAAGATGAATCATTGTCTCAAAATTACAGCAGGAGAAGAGACTGCCAAACATGTCCATTTATCGATATATGCTTACAGAGCACTGGTTTAGTGCAATCTTAAGTGAAGCGTTATAACAATGTGAAATGAGATTTTGTTATTTGCTCTACAAGCATAAATTATGATCACTGTTATTGTTTTCCTGGCGCCTGAAAATGGATTTGGGATTGGACATTTTAACTGATGTAATCCAAGATTAAGTGGCAGAGCTTTCTTTGGAGCCTCTAGCCTGCAGAAACAGTCTAGCTGCAGTTATTAAAGTCCTTGTATGCTCAGAGAAAGATTTTTGCCCTTAGTGTAGCTCACTGTGTTTATATGTGATGTGTCAAATAGGTTTTCAATATACTACAGTGCATAACCTGACTAGAGGAAGAACCAGCATCAAGTCCTCCAAAATCCTTAAGGCAGAGAGGATTCCTTAAAGTAAGTTGTCTGATCGTTGATTTTTTAAGGTATTTTAAGCTGCTGCACTCCATCTATTTGTATTTGCTTTCTGGTTTTATCTGAGTAGGTGAACAATGAATAGTCACTGAACCTGGATATTCTTTGAGACTAGGGCCATTTTATGTTTTGAAATCTTGTCTTAAAATCTACACTAATTTTGGCTACATGTTCACTGTAGTTTGAAATGTGGATTTTAGCATTTATCAAGCACATACATAGCTGTCATGCTTTAGGACAGGTAATAGAACAAGGATTTCTACTTTCTGTTTTCCTGGGGTGTTTATCAAGCACGAGCACTATTTCTATTTTTCAGGGCAAGTTCACCTTTTTTGAGAAATTTCCCTTAGGGTGATATTTTTTCCAGCATTAAGGACAATATTGTCCTCATGGTTTCATAGCATCCCACACAGCAGACAATACCCCGTTTCACATGCAACAAAAATAAGCAAGAAGCATGTACTCACCCACTTGCCCATGTTGGGATAGTCATGCTCTGGATCAAAAAGGTGTTGGTGCAGTTGGTATTCCCTGCTGAACTCTGCTGTGTCTGGGGTGTTTTCTAGACACCCATCATCAACTGCAAAAGAAAGCACTGAGTGCTCAGTAGCTTTGAAACACACAGTATGTGCCACATTAGTCAGCAAACTTCTTAAATGCAATCATGCAATTAAAAAAAAACCCGAAAAACCAACTGGATGACTAGAAAATACCAGATTTTTTTTCTTTTGAAATGAGTTTGTCAGAATGTATTTATTTAAAAAAAAAAACAAACAACAAACCCTCACAACTTAATGAAACTTCAAAACTGAAGAAATTTATTTTCCAAGCTCTTCCCCTCCTTTATGTTTTTCTTTTAATTATTGCACTTGATTTTACCTAGAAGTGCATCCTGTTCTGATTCAGAAGGGATATTCTTTTCTTTTTTAAACACTCACAGGTAGTTTTAGAAATTGGCAAGGCAATACTTTGGAAGGTCATGGTAAAACAGTGCTGTGAGCAAAGACAGAATTTCTTTCACTGTGTAGCTCTTCCTGGAGCTCCATTTCTGGTTTGCTGCTTTGTTCAAATTGGCTGAAAATCATTTCTGCATCATAAGATCTCATAAAAATGCTATGTAGCAGAAGTTTTATGATGAAGACATTTCTGTAGATTGGTAACTAATCTGATTGGTCCAGAAACCTTCTTTAACCACAATGGATGGTTTTGTAGACAGTGTCACATCAAGATAATATCCTTTTAAAAATCAACTCATGGTTTTTTTACCAAAATAAGTCATCTTTAGCTTAAACAAAGTTTCAGCAACTTGAGGCCAGAGTAGCTTTTTGGATAGAGTGTGCTCCTGGAACTCCCACTGCTTTGCCAGCACGTGGAGCTTGCAGTCCAAGTCCCTCTCAGACATACCCAAGGAGATCCTACCAGCCAGGGCATGATGCTGGGCATTCAAACTGCTACATCTGCCAGAACACAGCCACTCCAGAGCACACACCTGTGGGCTTTCCCTTCCGTCCTTGTGTGTCATCATGTAAAAAGATTTGCAGATGGATTATCTTTTTCCCTTAGATGTGGGAAAGTAAAGACTCAACTTAAAATTGAGCTGATTCAATGACCTGAGGAGGTTATTCTGAGTCCAACAGATCCAGCTTTCTCTCTTCTCCTTGGGATGGGGAAAAAAATAAAAATTGCCAATAGAAAACAGGGGGAAACTCTTCACACTGGCTAAGTAACTCAGAAACTATTAAAACACTTAGAAATCATTTCAGTCTCAGCAGGAACAAGGTTTTATCAAGAGAGAAACAGGTGACAACAGAAGTGTGGTAGACCTCAGAGCATTTGCGCCTTTTGGTAGAAAACACAAAGGGCAGCTGGACATTTGAGTGTCCTCTATGACCACAAATCCTAGAGTCTTCAACTCAAGTGCTCCAGGCTTACGTATTCCTGCTGTGGAATGTGCATATGTAGACAGTGACTGGAAAAATTGTTTTCCATTAAGTAAATCCACAGACCTGATTGAGGGAGGCCTCTGGTAATTTGTATGCATAATACAGTCACCACTTGAATTTCCATTTAAGGCTCTGAAAAACATTTTACTCTAATCCTAGAAGATACTATCTTCACTCACAGCATACCTATGACAGAGCCATTTATCTAAGCAGGCGGCACTTCCCTACGAATTCCCCCTGTGTTCAGATCTGACTGTATTAGCTTAGCTAACAACTTTTATTTCACCTAAGAAAGAAAAATTGAAGGGATTTTCAAAGGCATTTCCCTGGAAGCCATGTTTTCAGTTTATTTATCTAATCACGAACAGAAGTCTAATGGGCAAGCACAGAAGATAGAAAGTCCGTGTGTTTGCTTGTGTGTGTGAAAATATCTAAACCCATCATTTGCAACTTGTCAGACAACAGCTATAGTGAACAAATTGGAAGATGAGGTATTACTTCAGAAGAGATGCAGGCATCATCACCAAATGGGCTGTAATAGAAAACAGTAAGGGAGGACTATTTGAAATTTTGTCAAATTTTTGAATGAAATGCAAAAACACTTCACAAAACTTCTCATAACAAATACTATTTTTTGATGAATTCTAAGCTAGTTAGAACATTTTTATATAAGAATACAGACAACTGTTCCACATTATCCAAATAACATAAAAGAAGACTAAACAGAAAACATTTTGAAAGGATCTCTTAGCTCACAAATAAAAAATGAGAGAAAAATACAGTGCTCATTCCCAGTTCCAGTTCCCAAGGCAGCCAATGGGTGTTTTACTACTGCTTTCAGTACTGGAAGTCATTCCTTGGCTCAAACAACAGGAAAAAGATCCATTCTCTCAGGGTATGTGTATATCATGCACATGCAGGGCTGCTTTAGTGACCCCTCAGCACCAGCCCCCGCAGGGCTCGGTACCTGCGCAGTTGCAGGCTGAGGGACACCTGGTGTGTCCTGGGCACTGCTCTGGCTCTCTGAGGCTGCACTGCCCCTCTGCCAGAGTGAGCTTGCATGCAGTGCCTTGGGGTACATCCACGTAGCTCTCCATTTCTTGGCACAGATGCACCCTCAGCGAGCTATAAAGACGCATGGATTGGAGCCAAAGTATCTTAAATATTGACTCATGGTCTGGGTTGGAGATCAGGGCAGACAGTTTCATTCCTCTTGGCACAATGAAAGTCTCTAAAATAAGGGTAAATCTCATCTGTACGGAATAACTTTTTTCAGGGGCCAGCTTAAAAATGAACTCCCTTGGGAATGAGATGCTCTCATAAATATCACTATCTGCTAATCTGAGGTCAAGATGGTTTCTTCCACGTGACCTTTTCCAGCAGTCATGTAGCAATACAGATGGTGCACATATTAATAAAAAAAACAAAAACAAACTCTCATCTGAAACACTAAAACATGCAATTTTTCAACAGTTCTTCTCCTGGGGTAGAGAATGAAAAAAACACCCATTGCTCATCAAGGGTTGTACAGTGCTGAAAGACTGGAAGATGTACAGTGAAGACAGAGGTACAAAGGCTACCGCTGAATGACCTGTTTTTCCAATAGGGCAGGGATTTGGAGGGTCAGGATATCCTTGATCTTCACTGAAATCCTTTGGTACGTTATCTCCTGTCAGCTCAGCCACGATGTTTGGGATATTGCCGTAAGGACCCAAGTGCTGGAGACCCTCGTGCGCACCACCTAGCAAAGAGAATTTATGCACAGTCGTTTTACAAGGTTAAAAGTGTAGGTACTTCAGCTGGTGCAAGTAATCTAGACTTCGATTTAAAATATAATATCTCTCTCGCTATATATATAATTGTTTCAGAGACAAATCCAAGTTTAGATTTCAAGCATCTCTTTTAGAAACATAACCATGTGACCTAAATCCAGTAACTCTTAACAGATAATTTAAAATGAAACTAGGAAAAAAAATCAGCCACATATTGATCTTAGGGTTGTTTTTTAACTTGACTATGAAAGTTTTAGGCAAGAAAATGCAAAGAAAAAGGCACATGAGACAGTAGTGAAACCTGATACATTTAAAGCACAGTCATCTTCACTGATACTATTACTGTTCATTGTAGCAACTAACAATAGAAGATATGGCAACAGAACATCATGGCAGGAAGACAAAGTTAATGACACTGTAGAAAAAAATACTACCTGCACAGCCTAGAAATACATTAATAAATTAAGTCCCAAGGGGACTGAAGGTATTGAGGTCCTTGGGAACCTGGCATATTCTAGCAAATTCGGTTGTGTACACCTGGAAAAATTATTTTAAAATCAAACCAATTCTTAAATGAAAATTTGCATTTCCTATTGCAATGATGAAAAGTGGTGAAGAGTCCCTGCTGTTGATGGGGATTCTTGTTCACATATACCTCCACAGTAGTCAACATGTTACAAAACATCCCAGTCAGTGACTTCCACACCTTTACACACAAGATTACCTTTTCCCTGTGGGACCCAGAGCACCATCCCTGCAGGGTCACAGCAGCAGTGTGCAGCAGGTTTTGTTACTCAATGGCACAGGACACAATGATGGGCCTGCTGTTCTTGGGCAACTGCACCCAGAACTGGTGTGCTGGGGCCTTCTCCAACACACCTCAGCTGGGTGCCCTGCCTTTGACAAGTAGGGTCTTCTATGAAAGATTTGGGAACCAAACTTAGGCCACTCTCTGTCTCTATGCCTCTACAAATAATTATCTGTCCCAGATCTTTTCTGCATGCCTTACTGGCCAAATGCATCCACAGGCTAAACCCCAGCTGCTTGTGGAGTTTTTTAAACTATTGTACACTATTCTTTTGAATTTCAGACAAATAAAAAGTTTCAAGCATGTTCTTTTTCCCTGACAAAGCCAGCCACCACACACACTGCAGCAACTGAGATGGGTGTATGACAGCAAAGCAATATTTTTTTTAAACCCTATGTAATGAGGGATAACAACATACAGTCAACATGTAAATTCTACTAACAATGACTTGAGAGGACAAAGAATTTGAACAATTGGAAAAGATGAGTTAAAGAGTGAACACAGGCACAACTGGTCAGGTAAATAGCAAAATCACCATATTATCACCAAATAGTCTTATTTTCAATTTATATATTTTTCATAGATCCAGAAGATGTGAATAAAGCCTCTGAACATGAAAGCTACTCCAGAAGAATCATTCAAGTACTCCTGTCCCAAATGACAAATAAACATTACCAGCCTAAATCATCTTTTATACAGCCAAACATTGTAAGCTAACATAATCACTTGCAAAAATTGCTAGCAGAAGGCCCTTGAATAAAAAAATACAAATTTTGTATTCATTTCTACATTTAGAAGTGGCAGTTGAGGCAAATTGTGCAAATTAATTTTGCAAATGATCGGTTGGATGTTGGCATTATAGTACCACAAGCAAGTTAGTCTATATGCACATATATTTTCATTTTATTTGCACAATGGACTAAAATCTAATCAATGTGCTAATTTTCCCCCTCAAGTACAAGTCTCTTATTCTGTAGTGCAATGTTGCAGAAAACTTTTACAGATATGTAACAAACATAAAACTACCCCTATAAAAAAACTGCACCTCTGTTATATGGGGTTTCGCTTGTAGCTGATCATGAGACCTGGTACTAAAACCAGAATAGCATTATACCCACTCTGAACTTTATTATACATTTACAGTCCATAGTCCACACAAAGATGACAATAATGTTATGGCTATGAGGTTAAAAAAATGTATAACATACATTTTATCTAATGTAATTTAATATAATGTCTAATGTATAGTATAAAATACTTCTTTTGTCCTGAGTTCTTTCACATGAAGATTGATTACATATATGTACCTAAAAGCATCAGGTTATGATTCTGCTGCAAGCTATGGAGCCACATAATCAATACGTGTTTTAACCTCCTGTATACAATGTGGTTCACTATGGGACAATCCATCAGATAGAAGCCTATCTGTGCTTGCATGTGGTGCAGACCTCTTGGCACCAAAGCTCCCTCCCTAAAGAAAACAGAGGTACTTAGCAGGCTCCAGTGTGCTATATATACATGTAAGATTAAACCGACTGCCAAGAATTCCCTTGACTGAGTACAAACCAATCTTTTTGTATTAATATAAAGGATTGTTTCGTTTAGGTATAAATGTCCAGGATCATTTGAGGGTTTTTCCTTTCTTTCCAAAAGAGGTGCAGACAATAGCACCTGCTCCGGTGCCATAATTTAGCACACTTGAGTGATTTAATAGCATCAGCAAAACTCATTCCTTATAAACTCTGATAAATAGTGCACTCAGCAAAGACTACAATAATAAAAATGAAATGCTATGAGTATACAAAGTAGGGGTATTATGTACATTAACTTTCATTAGTTGCATTAGTTTTGGTATTATAATATTACTGATTTGACGACACATATTAGGATTAAATACACTGCAGCTACCAAGTCAAAATATTGGGATACAAACATATACAGTCAGCTACAGAAATAGCACAAGATTGGTTTCTTGAACCTTGAGGCAGAGTCTGAAAGAAAAAGAAAAGGCAACTAAATATCGAGAAACTTTTCATAATTTCCTATCCAAAGGAGCCATGAGAGACACCATTGTTAAATTATTTGAACCTGGACTATCAAAAATCCAGAATAGTACAGACAACACCCTTGTATTCAGAAAGGATGAGCTAGATAAATCAATGTTTTTCCCATTTCTCCTTACTTATATGAACAGGCTTTCTGTGCCACATACTAGCAAAAAAATCACTCCAAAACAACCAGCTCCCTTTCATGTGCAGAATTTCTGTGAGCATTTATTATTAGGTATTTTACATTCCTACAGGATAAACTAGAGGTTTAGGTCTCTTGAGCTAAGATCAGTATTGTCCTAAGTAAGCTTTGAATTTTATTTAAAATATATGCATATATGTAGTCATTTAGCACTTGTCTTGAACTGTTGCAGGGTGCAAAACAAAAAAAGAACAATGCCTCTCACTGTTATTATAATTCTGAAAAAGTGTTTTACCAGCTCATCAGCTGCTGGTATCGTTTCAATTAGAGATCCTTGGAATGATTAAAAGTTTAAAGTGCATACATTTCGGCTCATTTCTTTGTAAGAGCAGTACTGTCTGTATGGGTCTCCCACCCATGCAGACAACATAATCACTCTGTTCTTGGAGGAAAAAATAAAAACAGGAAAAGAAAGACGAAGAGCAACTAATTTCTTGCAAGTATTGAATATTTCCGTGGTCAAACACATCCAGTGGAAATGCTGCTAGTCTACTGAAGTTTTAGCTGCTGCTAGCCATCTACTGGTAGTGTAAAGCACAGCTGGAACTAATCTGTGGGGAGCAATCCTCCGTATCAAATATAAACAAGCAGTGCTGTCCCCCAGAAAAGTCAGTTTAAGAAAGTCCATGAGAATGGATTTTCAAAAGTGAAATATTATTGCAGAACATTTAAAGAGAAATAATAGGGCGAATTTGCCTTTCAGCCTCATTGAAACTATTTCTGTGTCACAGTAAAGATAGAGTTACCGCAATTACAAATTCAGAAAAGAGGTAGTCTGGCCAATCTTAGCAAGGAGATACAAAATAGGAAGGATCATGAGTATGTGCTGTGAGTAAATAAACCCAAATCCCCAAGTTAAAGCCCTTTACTTAGAGAGTCGTACTAGATGCCTTAGACAGTGTCCAAGCCCCTCACAGATTCACAGAGGAATCGTCTCCCTGAGCAAAAATCGCTTCTCTTATCTTGACCTGTACAAAGTCCAAGCAAACATGAGCTGCAAGGGAAGCCTGGTACACCTTATCCCATTTGCCCAAGGTTCCTGAGGGAGCAAAGAGATACCAATCAGAGATGCAATACCATATTTCCTACTTTGCAAAATCTTTTGTTAATCTGGACTATTTGCTCTTATCACTAGGAAAAATCTTCAAGATTGTTTACAGTGTCTCCTCGACGAATCAGAGATATATCATTTTCTTTTCACAGTGACAGCTTCCCATACTATCCTGTACTTTCATCCCCCGTCATCTTGCCATATCTACGTTTGTTGTGTTACTGTCACATTCAAAAGGAACATCTCCCTCATCAAAGGCAGGTTTGACAGAATGCTTCCCAGTGCTCTTGTATGTTAAACTGGGACACCATCCAGTAACTTACTTATTCTTTTCCTTTATTATCTGCAGGACTCCCCACCATGTAAACTCTCAAAAAATCCTGAATGCAAAAAACGCCTTCACATTTTCCTTACCCTTTCTAACACTTCTAAAGGGTTTACTGCGCCCAATACAATTTGCTCTGTGTCTCTTCAGCTAGCCTCATCCTAGAGAGTCCTATCCTGGTTGCTGAGATTGATTAAGCATTGTAAGTGAGAGGAACTGAAAAACTTATAAATTATCACATTTCGTCTATTCCACAGAAGCTGCTAAATAAGAGAATAGGGAAGGAGAAAAAGCATAGGAGAACAAAGAATGGAAAAATGCAAACCTAGCCAACTTCCTTAACCATTCAAGAGCATGCCTCGGGAAACCCAAAAACACTACAGCTATACATGCTCAGGCATCCCAGATTCCAGAGTCAGCTTGTCTTCTCCTTAATGACACAAAGTTTCTTAAAACTATAAAGACTAATTTTCTTTTTCTCTGCAGAGGGACAATTTTTTTTAAAGCCTTAAGCACGCACATCACACAATTACTGACCTTGCTTTCAGCGAATAATTCAATTTTATCCCATATTTTAATTACAAACAATACAAATATTTAAGATGTGAAAGGCTCTTATTGTGAAATGGCTAGGACCAAAGTAATGACTATGCCTCTCACAATAAATTTATAACAGTAGCTTATATGTCATTATTATTCAAATTGTATACACAATTAAAAAAATCCAGCAGCCCACTTGCTGACAAAGCAAAAAAAGCAATCTCTTATGCCTGCCTTGGTTGAACAGTCCTCTAATGGACTATATTAACTTGTCCTTCAGCTGAGCAGTGGCTTTTGCACTTCACCATGTGAATAAGCTCACCCTTTCTACACACACAGTGCATTGTGCAGCACACAGCCATGGGCTCCTCTGCCACTCTGCCTTGCAGCCACCACACAGCAGCAGAGTGAAAAAAAAACCCAAAGCTAGCAAACAGCACCCTCCTCTCACTGCCACAGCACGGCCTCACTACTAACCATGTGTGCAGCACGTGGCTGAGGGAAACAGGGCAACTAAAGGAAAATAGTGACCTCCTTTATCCCATGAGAGATGGGACACTATTTCAATCCTATAAATGTAAATGTGCCAACGAAAGACTGGAACACTTCATTCACTGGCATTGACACCAGCTGCATGAGAAGTCCAAATGCTCCATCAGTGTCAACACATTCATAGAAAAATACTCCTTTCCCTCCTGTAATGTGAAGCCTGGATGCACCAGAAACATCCAGAACATCCATGTATTGTCTCTACTGCTCCACTGAACTTCAGAAAACTTTCGTGTTCATTTCCCCATTCATATTCATCCAGTTCCATTTTCCATGCAGATGGCTCAAGGTCCCAGCTGGTTCTCCGGCAGGTTTAAAACCTTCCCATGCCCATCTGACAGCTGCCCCAAACAAGCTCCTGGTGAGAATTTCCAGTGTGGAGCTACAAGGCTCCAGTCTCTGCCTTGGTGAGCTGGTATTACCTCAGAACTCCAAAAGCAGAGGCCTTTCCATGCAAAACCGCCCCAGTCAAGATGAGGCCTGGATAAAAGCATTGGCACACAACGAGAATGCAATAGAGTGGGGAGATGAAGAGCCCTGGAGGGTAAGACCAGGCCCAGCACTGCTCTTCGGTGCTGCAAAAGGGACTCAGATCAGCTAACTTCATGTACTAAAGCATCCCAAGGGGAGGAACCAGCTTCTTCAGCTGACTATCTTCTTCTTCTCATTCATCCCTGCATGTGAGAGCACTGCTGAGCACACACACCATGACAAGCATAGAGAAAAAAGCTCTGGAAACCTCTGGAGAGTGCCAGAGATCCTATCTCCTGGCACAACACCAAAATCAAGAAGAGTAACAGTCTCTTCTTTGTCTAGATTTCTAAAATATCTCTTCATAGAACCAAATAAACATAAAAGTATTTTCTTACTGCAAGTTCATTTAAAATTCAGGTAGGAGCATGGGAAATGCAGCTGATTTTGAGAAAAAAATGCAGAAAGGTAAAAATCATAGCATGCTCACAGAATCACAGAATATGCAGAGCAGGAAGGGACCCACCGGGATCATCAAGTCCAGCTCCTGCATCTGCAACAGGGCACCCCAAGGGTCACATCCTCTGCCTGAGAGCATTGTCCTAATGCTTCTTGAACTCTGTCAGGCTGGTGCTGTGACCACTGCCCTGAGGAGCCTGTTCCAGTGCCCAACCACCCTCTGGGTGAAGAACTTTTCCCTAATATCCAACCTATCGACAAGCTCAGGCCATTCCCTTGGGCCCTGTCACTGCTCACCGCAGAGGAAAAATCAGTACCTGCGCCTCTTCTTCCCCTCATGAGGAAGTTGTAACTGCAATGAGGTCTCCCCTCAGTCTCCTCACGAGAGAGAAGCAGGGAAAAATCTTTGAAAGCAAGAGCTCATCATACTTTGGCCAATCTTCACTGATAGATTTTTTAAAATACTTTGGGACCATATTCCAAGGGTAGATGGAATTTTACAGATTCATATTAAACTTCTCTATACCATCTGCCAATATTAGAAAACATAATTACTATAAAGCATCACACAATATAGAAGCTATCATACTCCCTTCTCCTCTTCAGGATTCTTACCTCTCCTACTGGATTTTTCCCTCTACTAACAGGTACAAAAAATAAATTGTGGCTGCAAATCCCATTCTAATAGATTAATTATCTTTAGGTACAAGATGGTCTACTTAATTCTAAATCCCTACAGACCTGCCATCTTTCTTTTCCGAAAGCTGCTTGAGATGGGACTCTTTCTCCTTTGGTGGCATCTTTTAAAGATGACTTTATGAATAGCAGCAGTAGTCTGTACCATGTAACAGTGGTTAGTAGGAGGTTTTTTAAGAGTTGGAGTCACTTTATCATCTTGATTCCTCAGCAGAGGTACGTGATGCCTGCACATCCTCCTGCAATCACAAGAGGAGGATGTTTCAAGAAAAGGTTTCAAAGCCTCAAATCTAAATAGGTTCCTCAGTCAGATCCACATGCAAATAACAGAGATCTGGAGAGAAACAGGGATTAATACTCTTTTCTTCTTGTGTTCTCCACTGACTGACTTCTCTGACAAGCACACTAGATTTGAGAATTTCCCCTGCATGTTCCCAGCCACAGTGAGAACACAGGAATAGCACCTGCACCCCTCCCACAGCTCTGGGGCATTGAGAAAGGGCAGTTTCCAAAGTTCAGTCATGGCAGAGCTCATAGTGGTAACACCTACCACCTTTGCTGGATCCTGCCCTTGCTCCTCAAGAGGCAAAGTTGTGAAACACATTGAGGTGACCTGGTATGACCTCCACACAGCACCACAAACACCAGCTTGGCTTTCTTATTCGCTGTTGGTCATAGCTTATAAATTCACATGGAATCAAAGATATTACAGGCCAAATTTTAAAAGACTTTTCCTTAATAAAAATAAAGTCACACCACCTCCTAATTTTCCTGTTTGTGGAGTTAGAGGTATAAACATTTTATGTGGAATTTCTTCATAGATCTGTGCCAAATCACTCAGATAAAGAAAATCCACTTTAAGCCACTGCTGTCATTTGGCACTGTCATTTGGCACTGTCATTAGATTTTAAATTCAGAAATTAGCATACTAAGGCACCTCTCTTATGACATGCACCACTGCCTGATACTCAAATTCTGGTTACACGTAATACTAAAATTTGTGGAATAAAATGCAAAGAAAATAGTTAGTCAATAGATAGGTCAATAGGTATTCTGACTCAAATAGTCAAATCTATACAAATCCAGATATTTAAATATTAATGTATAAAAAACTGTAGGTTTGCCACTTTCATTTTATCTCAAAAACTTGAGATGTCTATATTAAATTTTGAAATAATATTTTCTGGACTATTTAGATAATTTGAAAAAAACCCAACAAACCCAAACCCAAGAAATGCAAAACCCAAAACCCAAAAACAAGAACAAACAAAACCTGAAAGCAGAGCCTAGTAGAGTGATGTTGGGGTTTTAGTTTGTTACATGTCAGGCCCATAACACTGTGCTTGTTTAAAGTCACGTGTGCTTCAGCAGAACAGTCCCAATGTGAACGCAACTTTATGTTTTAACTGCAGCAGGCCTTTCTCTGTAGAACAGGTACAATAATGCAAGTCCCAGACGATAGTGTGGACTCTTTGCTCTAAGCTGATAGCACAGAGCAGCTCAAATCTGCCTCCCTGGCTTTGGGAGGTCTGCCCCAGCTCTGCTCCCCACGCTCTGACAGCGCTCCCCCGGCTGCTGGCACAGAGTACATAAACTCCAGTAGAGGGGATGCAGATGCCACACTGCCGGGTTTGCTGACCCCTGGGTATCGCACAACAGCCACGTGCCAATGGGTGGTACTTCTGGTCACCCAAGGAAATCCAAATATATTGGGGTATAAGCATAGCACACATTAGCCTGAAAGTGAATGAGTGCAAAGGTCATTTCTGCACTGGTTTCACTGAGTGAATTAATCGGCAAAAGTTTTTGCAACTTTCTAATACAAAGATTTTACTGTTCTTGCAGGAAACAAGTACCTGTCTTGCAGGTATGATACAGGACAGACAGCAAAGTAATACACTATTAACATGCATGAGTAATCTGCATAATTTTATGGACAGTAATTTTCATATAGAGTGTTATTTGTACAGAGTCTGTGCTGACAAGCCATTATTTACCAGTTGTTAGTAGACATATTTGCATAATGTTCCAGACTCTCTTGAGTTTTATCATCTCAATCTGACAAACAGTAACTAAATTTTTCTAAAACAATAAACATGTACTTATTTCCTTTCAAAATAATCAAATAAACCCCAGCCTATTTCCAGTAGCTATGAAGAGTCTCTGCAGGAGAATCAAAAGCCTCCCTAAGAGGCACTGTATTTTTTATATTTCCTTATACCTACAAACAATCACAATTTAAGAGCCACTGCGGTTGACAGCATTATGCCTCTTGTGCAGGCTCAAAACTTCAGACTCTGGGCTGTCATGCCAGCACCTTTTCCAACAATCATTTCATTTGAAGTGGTTTTAAGAAATAAAAACAAACAAATCAAACACAAACAAACAAACCACACAAGAGGCTTTCTGTTGTATTGGATTTGTGGTAGGCAACAATATTTGCGAAAGGAAAATGGGACTTCACATTTCCCGTTATGAAGTGCTATAAACTGTTCAAGATGAGCTACTGGTGCCCCCGTGTGTTTAGGTGAGATTTTTACTGTTCTTCTATGCAGGGTATAATAGGCCTAAAATTTACGTTATACATTTATTCCCTTCCACTCCTCAGGAAAAAAAGAAAACAACGGAAAACCAAACAATAACAAACAAAAAAACCCCCTTAAATATTGTCACAAAACTAAGTTTGCAAGGAAAGAAAAAAAAGTGTGGTCTCTTACTTCATAAACTCCCTGCCAGGCAGAAAAATTAACTTCTATGATTTTGAAATGTTGAATGCATTTCTTTATTTTATCCTTTTGTTCTCTTTTAACATAGATACAGCCCCCTTCTTATCCGTAAAAGCTTGTACATAACCCCATAGGGCTTGCATAGTATTTTAGTGATAAGTTGAACAGTGAGTACAGAAACACAGCTACTCATTAAAAATTCCTATTTTGGTTTTTTATGTTTTCTGCTCTTTTTATAGACACTGCTAAGTGACTCCAATATAGCTTTCTGATAAGATGAATTAACAAGAAGAGTGAATATTATTAGAGAAATTAGAGTACTTAATATGAGTTTATTACTTTTAGGAATCAGGAGATGTACAGAAAGAAAAATCTACTAAGTGGCCAGCAAAAAAAGCTGCTCCTAAAACACCCCTTTCAGGTACTGAAAACATTTTCACTTGACACTCATCATGCAGGATCTGTTTGGCTCCTGCCAAGCCGTGCACCATCTGCTGGCTGAGGTACACAAGCATAGGGAATCAGCCAGCAAATCCCCATTTCTGTGACATATTTGTCCTATTCCACTTAACTCACAGAGCCCTAGCAAAGGAAGGGTGCTCACGCTGCCTCTGCAGCTCCCTGAACCTCACAGTAATTTCCCAGGAGATTAAACTTTTAGCAGGCATTTTCTAGACACTACTCCTGTTTTAGCAGCCTGACCCTTAGTAACAGTAAATTGACAAATGCAAAGAGAGGGAGAAGAAAAATAAAAAGCCATGCTTTTATAGATTTCAACACAACAAAAGGCAGAAATTTCTTTCAATTAACAAGCTGTACATTTTTTTTAATCCGTCAACAAGACAATGATCTGGTCACTTCAAAAAGAGAACATATGCTATTAAATGTATTTTCTGAAAAGTGTCCATCTTTTAGTTTTCTTTGGCATAAAATATGTTTGTGACTGCACTTTCTACAGCCAAGTCAGCCCTAAAATTTTTTTGGGGGGAAGGGATAAGGTGTGTGTGAAGGTAAGGATGGGAATGATCATGTACAGTTCCTTGCAACACATCCACCCTCTGTTTTTTAGCATTTCAAAGTCAAAATAGAATGATTAACACCAGAAAAAAATTTAGAAAGCTGAGATGGAAAATGAGTATGATCATGAAGTCTGCTTGTGAACTAACAGCAATAATATTTTTGTTGCGTGTTAAATTATTAAGATCTTGTTCATGGAAATAATAATAACATGGAAAATGTTATTATAATAATCACTCAAATTTGCAAACATTTCATTATAATCATGTTGCTAGAGTAAACTTGTTTATATTATGGCAGCCTAAATTTGTTTCCAAATTCCAAAGCCATAAAAATTAATTTTTCCTGACAGTATGTTGCTTGCAAGTGTACACATACAATGGGTGAAATCTTGGCCTTTTGAAAATCAGTGGTACCTCTGGAATTGTGGCTCAGCTGAAGCTGATGGCAGTGACAGCTATCAACACTGCTGTGGGTCTGTGCTGCTGGGGCCATTTCTGACAAGAACGTTTTGTTAAGTAAAACAATTTTCTGTGGAAACACACTAAATTTATTAAGGTCTAATTGATAGAGGGTTGTTTTTATGTTGAGATGCAATATCTAGTCAAAATGAGAAACAAATGCACCCCAGAGCAGTCAGGGCCTTAATGATGAGGATGCAAGCATGGAATGAACTTGGTTTTAAAATGTTTACATTGGTCACTGAAACCTACAGTCTGAAAGATGGTTGAAAGTCAACACTTTTGGCAGCTCGGAATTCTGATAAATAATAAGCACTTCATACCCAATTCTACTGTCCATTACTTTCAGGCAAAAATTCCCAATGAAGACAGAAGAGTAGTTCAGAAGAATAGTTAGTGAATTACCACTTTGTCATGATGGGATTGAAGATGAAAACCCTGTTTTGCTGTGGCACATTCTAATTATTATTAAATGCCTTTCTCCCCTTCCCATTTATTTTTTCTTTCTATTATCATGTAGAATTTTTTAAGCACTTGCACATGGAATTATTAGCCAGTGATAACAGTGTGAATATGTTGTGGGAAGCCCATGGGTGAATTCTTCACAATGCAAAACCTTGTTCTGATGTTATTTAAAAACATACAAACTTTATTTTTTCAGAATGAAATGCAAGTTTTGATGGATTAACTATGCTATAATTCATGGTCTATATTTAAAAATAAACTCAGGGTGAAAATTTACTGAATTGTATGTACTTCTTTTAAAAAGCAGTATGAGAAAATACTGTGTTCAATGATGTAAGACAACATTAACCTTGAAACTGCAAGCAACACTTTCTTAGGTTGAAGTTTCTAATCAGATGCTTTTAGACATACCTATCTAAAAATAGACACATATCACCACAAGAAACAACAGAGAGAGCAAGTGATTACTATCTGAAAAACTCACGGCAGAATACTCTGTAAAAAGCAACATTTGATACAAAGGTCTGATTTACTTGCCTATTTCTACACTGACTGATAGCATTCACCTCACAAGACCATTTTGCTTTTGCAGAAATTTCTCAATAGGCTGTTAAATATCCATGGTAGGATTGAAAAAAAAAAAAAGAGAGTCATCCTCATCTGAGCAATTGGGGAAAGTTAATTATGATAAACCAACTGGATTTATTACCTTTCAGTTTTACTCTGTTACATACACAGATGCATTTTTTATTTAAAAAAAAAAAAGGAGAAACAAAAAAATGTTTGTCCAACCTGCTGTTTGTGGAAGACTCTATGGACAGCTGGAAAACTGGCATTGCTTCAGTCTCACAAACACTAGAAAACTTTTGATACTTAGACAAAGAGGTACATAGTTTGATTTTGCTAACATTGTAATTAGAAAGTAACAGCAAACAGTTGAGATTAAATATTTGCCAAAGATTCAGACTTGCTTATATTTTCTAGGGTTTCTCTTTTTAAAAAGTGTCTAGGGAAAAGAGGAAACCTTCTACCATCTGTCCCAGTTTCTCTATGTATGAACATTCATAAAGGAGAAAAGGGTACAGATCAAATTATGCTCTTTAAACTTAGTCTCTGTTATTTAACTTTGCAGAAAAACATGTGTCCATCAAAGATTCTTTGGAAAATATATAAACTTAGGTCTGCAATTATTTGGTAGAAATGCCTATTCAGCTTTAATTGCCTCCTCAGCCTCCATTAAAGCAATTGTATGTGTTTGGCTAGGAGAGTCTGTAGATCAGAATGAGGATAAAATAGAGAACACAGACTTATGGACTGTGGAGTCTTACTGCACTGTGTCAGATTGATTTCATTCTGAGAGGAAGCTTGGGGGGTTCTGCCCTGTTTTGATGTTCACACATAAACAACAATTTCTGGAGTTTCATACCTTCAACCTTTTGCTGTCATGCCAAAATAAAAGCTGATTTGTTCAGTTAAAATAGCAACACACTGAAACATTATCCCAATAGATAGAGCCAGATATTTCAGATGATTTACATAGCTATAAAAGACTGATTCCAAGGAAAACTTACACAGTGTGAGATCAGAGGTGTTGGCCAAAAAAAATGAAGCTGAGCCCAGAGCATTCATCCCTGCAACATGATTTTGAGGTGCTACTTGTGGACACGGGGAGAGGAGCACCCCCAGCGTAATGTTTATCCCTTTATCTCACATGGCACCACAAACACTTGATCTCTTCTGGTTTGCAAACGTTTCTAAAAATCCATGAAATTTGGGCTCTGTAGATCACGTTTGTTTCATGTGAAATATATATGTGATATATTTATACCCAGTATTCAGGAATAATTTAGTAAACCCATTGTTTTGAGGCACTATAGATCAGACGATGCCAAGACAACATAACTTTTTCTGCAAAGACTGTAAATTTAAAAACCTCACTACTTCTGCCAAAAACATTACATTAAGGAAGGTGGAAGATGGATCGTGATTTTGAAACAAAGATCAAGCAACAACATGGCGAAGAAGTCTATTATTTTAAGCTCAGGATATTCTTTCTGCACCTATAAACAAATCATAAATTACTGCCAAAACTTACTAATACATTCATCATAACTCAAAACAGAAATTAGCTACCTTCAATGCTCTGTGGACCAACAAGATTCGTAGCCTGATGTGCTGGATATTCTACCCGGGGTCTGGCAATGCCCAATTGCTCCATAACTCCATGGAGGAGCCTCTGAATATCTGCTTCAGTAACCCTGTCAGGTGTCCTAGGGCTGTGGCTAAAAGCTGAAGCCAATCCAAATGCCAGCAGAAATACCATGTTGCAAAGCAAGGTAGTTATCATAGTGGTAGTCACTTGTATCCTGTAAAAAAGAAAGGAATTATAAATTATAGTGAGGGGGAAAAGTCCTATACACATGGTAGAAAAAACATCTGATCTTACTATTGGATTTTACAGTTAACTACCACAGCTTCCATGGGCAGCTGACAGCCTTGCCAGCTGGAAAATGGGTGGGGGGAGCCAGGGAGAGAATAGGGTGGATATGTTCTTCTCTTCTAAAAGAAATACTAAGCGGCAAACCGCAGAAATAAATTTGATGATTTGCATTTTCCCATACCATTAATTAACAGTTACTCCAAACAAAATGAATCCACTTTTTCATTTGATGAGAATACGTCATCCACTACACCATCCACCCCTCCACCCCCTCCATGTTTATCATGCTATTTTATAAAGCTCTGGTCTAAAAGCCAAGAACTCCTCAGCCAGGAATTGTGTTTTCCAAGCTCTATTCTTGCATCGCCTGAAAAAATCAATAAGGAGAGGCTGCTGAACAACCTGGATATATTTTGTTTGCATCTTAAGACGAAAGGCTTCCGACTTCATAGGCACCGTCTTTCCCACCTGAAGCAAAAAGGTTTCACTTGTTTCCTTGAATCCCTTTCACTAAACAGCTGCACAGTGTAGTTCAATTAAGGAAAAAAACCCCCAAAGCCAACAACAAAAAAACCCCACAACAAGCAAGTACCACTTACTGTCCTCTGAGAGGCTGAATTTTAATCAGAATGCTTGTTTTCTTAAAGCTCCTTTCCCCCTCACATCAGAGACTAATTAAAATGCATCACTTCCAGACCCCTGGAGAAACAAAACCCCCTCGAGTGCCCCCTGTCTTCCTCAACACACGCACAACCGCCTGATTTCTCCACGCCAGACGTTTGAAGATGCTCCGAAGCTCCAGCCTCCGGCGCAAGGCACCTGGAAACGGCTTTGAGGCAAAAATGGCCGAAATCCCCAGTGCTGGGAATATTCCCCGCTACGCCTGTGCGCGGCTCCCCCATGGCACCACGCTCCCCCCC